>BOSO01012897.1:3065-14173 GCA_018403395.1 Gorsachius goisagi
GGCTTGGCCTCTCCCCGCAGGACATGGACGACGCCACCCTGTCCCGCCTGGAGCTGGAGCGCAAAGTCGAGCTGCTGATGGACGAGATCGGTTTCCTCAAGAAGCTGCATGAGGAGGTGGGGGGCTGGGGGGGCCGGGGTGGGGGGAGCGGGTCGAGTCTGCTTGCCATGGCGTGACGGCCCACGTGCCCACGCAGGAGCTGCGGGACCTGGAGGTGAGCGCCCCGAGCCCGGCGGTGCCGGTGGAGGTGGAGGTCTGCAAGCCGGAGCTGACGGCTGCGCTGCGGGAGATCCGCACCCAGTATGAGAGCATCGCCGTGAAGAACCTGCAGGAAGCCGAGGAGTGGTACAAGTCGAAGGTACCCGGGGCCAGGGGGGCTGTGGGTGGGGGCTGGGGGTCCCTGTCAGCCCTGACTCCCCTGGCCCCCGCAGTTCGCCGACCTCTCGGACGCGGCCAACCGCAACCATGAGGCGCTGCGGCTGGCCAAGCAGGAGATGAACGAGTCCCGGCGGCAGATCCAGAGCCTCACCTGTGAGGTGGACGGGCTGAAGGGCATGGTGAGAGCCAGGGAAGGGGGGGGGGGTCCAGGGGGGATGCAGGCACCGGGCCCCCACACGGCCCCATGCGTCCCCTTCTCCCCCCGCAGAACGAGGCGCTGCAGCGGCAGATGCGGGAGATGGAGGACGAATTTGGGGAGGAGATTGGGAGCTACCAGGACGTGGTGGGGCGGCTGGAGCAGGAGATTCAGCAGATGAAGGAGGAGATGGCGCGGCACCTGCGCGAGTACCAGGACCTGCTCAACGTCAAGATGGCCCTGGACATCGAGATCGCCACGTACCGCAAGCTGCTGGAGGGCGAGGAGAGCCGGTGAGGCAGCGGGGAGGCCCCATCGCTGCTGGGGTGTGGAGTCTGGCCGGGGGAGAGGGTCCCCTGCCTTGTTACGGGATTTTCTTGCAAGGAGGCAGCTGCAGGCGCCGTTTCCGCAGGCAAACAAAAAGTTCCCACGGGAGCTTCTTGCTGCCGAGATAAAGGCAAGGCCAGGGGCAGGCGCGAGGGGGGAGCTGCCGCCGGCTCCTCGCCTGCCACCCCCAGCCCGCGGCCGCCCCGGCCCAGCTTAACCGTGACGTGGGTCACTGACTCAATGGCGTGGAGGGCTCAGGGTCAGCGGCGATGCCTGGGAGCCCCAGACCCTCCCTCACCCCCCTCTTCCCCCCCCCCCCACTCCAGGATCACCGTCCCCCTGCACCCTGCCACCTCCTTCAGCATGAGAAGCTCAGGTGAGGAGGGGGGGGCAGGGGTTGGGGCAGGCACCCCACGGGGGTGCGGGTGGGTCCCTGTGCCCCTGCCCAGGGTGGCCTTGTACCCACCTGCACCCCGGGGGTGGGCATGGAGGGGGTGACGGCCTCTCTGTGCCCCAGTGCTGGAGCCGCAGCCTGCGGAGAGCCCGGCGCGGAGGATGGTGCTCATCAAAACCATCGAGACGCGGGACGGGCAGGTGAGGGCTGGGGGGGGGCTCCCTGCCTGGGGGGGGCTCCCTGCGTGGGGGGCCTGACCCCACCATGGGGCTGACCCCCACCTTCTCCCCCCACAGCAAGTGGTGACGGAGTCGCACAAGGAGCGAGCGGAGCCGGGGAAGTGATGGAGGGGACCCCCCCGCCCTGGCCCCCATGCTCTGTACCCCCCGACCCGGCTGTGGGGCGGCGGGGGGGGGGCTTCGCTGGACCCCGCTGTGCCCTGTGCGGGCCGGGGAGCAGAGAGGGGGGGCGGCTGCCCCCCAGCCCCGCTGCCAGCACCGTGGTGCGATGCTGCGGTGTGTCCCGGTGCCTTGTGTCCCCCTCCCCTATTTATTGCTATTTATCGCCTCTTTATTTTTCTCCCTCCCGCTACCTCCGTTGCATTTAACGTTTATCGAGCGTCTCCCGCGCTGCCCCGGCCCCGGGGGTCCCGGCTCCCCTCCCGCCGCCTGTCCCGGGGGTGGGGGGCTCCGGGGGTCCCCAGGCGCTGTCCCCTCCCCGTGTCCCTGCCCCCGGTGTTGCTGGGGGCGGGAAGGGGCGCAGGGCCCGGCCGGGGGGGGGCTCGGGGCGCTGCCCCCCCGCTGTCCCCACCCTGCTTGAGCGGCAAATAAAGGCTGGGGCGAGGACGGGGCCGCGTCCCTCGTGTGGGCGGGGGGGAGCGGGGGGGGGGTGCCCGGTGCTGCGCGCAGCCGGCTGGGGCGGGGTGGGGGGCGCAGACGCGGGGGTCGCACCCTGGCCGGGGTAGGGGGGGGCAGCGGGAGCAGAGCTGGGGGGGGGGCAGACGCGGGGGTCGCACCCTGGCCCGGGGGGGGGTGTGTGGGGGGGGGGGGGCACGGACGGGGCGGGGGCAGCAGGACCCAGAGGCGGAGCCGGGCGCGGAGCCGCCGCTATCCCACAATCCTCCCCCACCCCGCGGCGCTCTACCCGCCCCGCCCACTCTATGGTCAGCCGCCGCTCTTCCCCGCAGATGATAGGCTGATACCAGCCTATCACTGCCAGGCTGAGCCCGGGAGCGGCGCTGAGCCAATCCCAGCCGGGCTTCTGCCGCCGCTGATTGGCTGGCGCTGCGCCGCGGGGCGGGCCCTCGGCGGTGGCGGTGGTTTATAAACAAGACTTCACCGTCATGGCGGCCGCGGGGAGGGGGCGCAGCGGCGGGGAGTGGGCCCGCCCCCCCCCCTTCCCTCCCGCCGGGGGGCACTCAGGCAGCGGCTGGGGGAGGAGGGACGGCAACCGGGGTGTCCAGGCCCAGCTCCCCCGCTGGCGGCACCTGCAGGGGCCCTTCCGGACCCCCTGTCCCCCCCAAAGGGCTCAGGGGAGTGGGGGGGGCCGCACCTGCCCTGACTGGGGGGGCGGTGGTGCCGCTCTTAGGGGGGGCGAAGACCAGCGGGAGCCCGAGGTGACGGTGGCTCTTCCCGGTGTCACCCCGGGGCTGGGGGGCCTGGATATGGGGGGGGTCCTGGGGCAGGGAGGGACCCGGGGGAGGGGGGGGGCATTTGGGGGTAGGGAGGTGCCTGGGGGGGCACCCTGGGGGTTGAACCTGGGGACACACATGAGCCTGCAGGTCAGGGAGGTTGGGGGGCCCTGGGGAGGTTGGGGGGGTCCCTGGGGAGGAGGGGGGGGGGGTGGCCTCAGGATGGGGGGGGGGGATCCTGGGGTCAAGGAGGGACCCTGGGAATGGGGTGGGGGGACACCTGGGGACATTTCTCGGGAGGGTGGGGACACCGTGGGGGTTTAGACTGGGAGGGGGTGACCCCTGGGAAGTGGGGGGCACCTGGGGAGGTGGGGTGTGTGTCCCCCCCCCGCCATCCGCAGTGACCCCTGGGGGCAGCCGGGACCAGGACGGGGACGATGGGGACGCACCCACGGGCACGCGCAGATAATAAAATAATTGATGCTGCACCTTGTGGTGGGGGCTCCGGGGTGCCGTGGCCCGGGGGGGCCAGCCCCCACCCCTACCCGTCCTTCCCGGGGCTCCCCGGGCTCCCCGCGCCCCCCACCAGCGGTAGCCGTGTCCTCCCGCTGCTGGCCACGCGATGGCAGCACCGGCCCACGGCCACGCGGGGACAGGGCTGGGGACGGGGACATCCGCGTCCTGCGGCTCCGCTCCCCCCTCCCGGGGACCCCAACACCCCCCCCCCGGGGCAGGCGGTGTCACCAGCGCGTCCCCGTGACGGGGGGGGGGGAGCTGTGTCCCCGCACACCCGTGTGCGTGGCGGGGGGGGGCGTTGGTGTCCCTGTCCCCGGTGGCAGCCAGTACAGGGTGCGGGGGGGTGTGTGACAATGACGGTCCCTGCCAGTGGCCCGGAGCTCGTCCCTGGGGTTGTCCCAGGGGGCAAGCAGGGCCAGCCCCTCCGTGGGGTCCCCTCGTCCCTGTCCCCAAGGGTCGTCCCCCCCCCCGGAGGCGAAGGCAGCGGCTGCACATCCAAACCCAGAGTGGTTTATCGGGGGGAACACGGAGCCCAGCGGTGGGATGGGGGACAGGGGTGCCCCAGGGATGGGGACAGCACCGGGACGCCCCGACGCCCTCGGGGGTGCTGGCATGCGGGGGGGGGGGGGGGGGAGAAGGGGGCACTGACGGGGGCGTGGGGGTGATTGTGGGTGGGGGGTGCGGAGGAGCCAAGAGGCGCGGGGGCGGCGTGCGGTGGGGTGGCCTTGTGTCCTCACGGGCGCCTCGGCGCACCCAGAGCGATCGTGGGGGACGGTGACGCCAGCGGGAGCCGGGACCCCCCCCCTCCCTGGCACCCCGTCCCCGTGCCGGGGGGGGGCTCAGTCGGGGTAGATGATGAAGCCGGAGAAGGTGCTGTACTTGTTGGTGTTCCCGCCGTGCACTTTGCCGCCGTCCAGCTTGACGAAGACCTCGTCGCCCACGTCCAGGTGCAGGATGACGCTGTTGCTGGCGTAGTCGTAGTTCTGGTCTGCGTCCTGCGCGATGGCGCTGGCCCGCACCTGGGGGGCACGGCTGTCAGGGACCCCCCCCTACGCTGTCCCCTGGGGGAGCCTGGGAGTGGTGCACAGGGCTGGGAATGGGGGGGGGGGGGTGCTGAGCTGCTCTGGACCCCCCCAGCCCGCTCAGCCCCTCTGTCCATCGCCGCTCAAGGTCACGCCGCCTGTCTGCGGCAGAACCGGCCGAGGGAGCGTTCGTCTGTGTCCCCCCCCCCATCCCTAACTGTTGCCAGCTGTGACAGGAGGGGACAGGGACGGAGCCCCCCCACGCCCTGGGGTCCCCCAGGACAGGGCCACACCCGCAGCGGGCTGTCGGAGCTGGGTGTCACCGTCCGTGCTCAGTCCCAGGGACCCACTGGTGACCGGATCCAGAGAGCCCCGGTGCCCGGGACCCTGTGGGAGCCCGGGGCCCTCCCCTGCCCCACGCCCCTGCGCTGCCCCAGGGACCCGGGGGGGCAGGGGAGCCAGCATCGACCACGCTGGATCGATCCTCGTTTCTCCCATAATAAATGGGAAGCGTCCGGGGCGAGGCGGTGCAGGAGCTGCCGGCCGGGCTGCGCCTTCGCTAACAAAAGGACCGGCTGGGGGGGCACAGCCCGTCCCCCCCCGGTGATGGCGGCTGGCCCCAATGGACCCCACTCCCCACCAGCTCCGAGCCCGGCACTCCCGGGGGAGCGCATCCCCCCTGCCCCTGCGGCAGGAGCCCTGGGGCTGGGGGTTTTGTGTCCCCAGGGCTGAGGCGATGGCAGGTGGTGGGGATGGGGGGGGGGCCGGGGTGGTGGCTCCCCCAGTCACCCCCTCTGTGGTCCCGGAGGAGGAACAGGATGGGGGGGAGATGGGGGTGGGGATGCTGGGGTGGGGGGAGCAGGGGGGGTCAGGGATGGGGGAAAATGGGATTAAGGAAGAGGGATGGGGAGAAGAGGATGGGAATTGGGTGGGGGGAATTGGGTGGGGGCAACGGAATGGGGGGAACTGAGGATGGGGGATCAGGATGGGTGGAGCTGGGATGGACAATCAGGAATGGGGGGAACCAGGGTGGGGGAACTGAGATTAAGGGAAACCAGAATGGGAAAACTGGGATGGGAGAAAACAGAATGGGAAAACCAGGACAGGGGAAACTGGGATGGGGAAACTGGGACGGGGGAGCAGGCAGGGGGAGCAGGGCTGGGGGACCCAAAGAGGGCGAGGGGCGGGGTGGGGGGCCCTGGGGATACCGGGAGGAGCCACCGTGGGGCTGCCGGCCGCGGTGCCGGTCCCGGCCCGTACCTGCCCGTTCTTCATGAGGTCGGCCCACATGCTGGTGCCGTCGCCGCCGCGCATGAGGACGTGGTAGGTGAAGAAGTAGATGCCGGGCAGGGGGCAGGTGAACTTCCCGCTCGAGGGCTCGTAGTAGTTGCCCACGTTGGTGACCACGTCGTCGAAGCGCAGAACCTCGTAGCCCTCGTGGGGCTTCCGCAGCCCCGCGTAGAAGGCGATCTTGGGGCTGTAGAAGGAGGGGATGTACCCCCCGGGACCCGGCCCCGGTGGCCCCGGTGGCCCTGGCCGGCCCGGCTCACCCGGTGGCCCCCGTGGTCCCGGTGGCCCGGGGGGGCCCCGCATGCCGGTGCGGCCCTTGCGCCCCGGCTCGCCCTTGGCGCCGGGCAGGAAGGGCGGCGGGGAGGCGGCGGGCAGCTCGGGGCCCGGGTAGGGGTCGCAGACCATGCGGCAGCTGCCCAGCATCTCGTAGTGCGCGGCCGCCTTGGAGCTGTGCACCAGCAGCGGGATGGCCACCAGCAGCACCAGCACCATGGCCACGCCGACGGCCGCCCCGGCCACCCGCTTCCTGCGGCTCAGCCGGGAGGCGGCCAGCGCCAGCAGGTCCTCCTCGCCCTTGGGCGCGATGGTGGTGCCGGGGGGGTGGACGGCACCCAGCCGCCCACTGAGCCTCACGCCCTGGTGGGGACCGGGCTGGGAACGGGGACGGGGAGGGAGCGGGGCTGGGGACGGGGACAGCGATGCGGCTGGGGATGGGGACAGGGATGAGGCTGGGGATGGGGACAGGGATGAGGCTGGGGATGGGGACAGGGATGCAGCTGGGGACAGGGGTGGTCACAGCAGTGGGGCTGGGGATGGAGCCAGCACCAGGGCTGGGAGTGGGGACGGGGCGGGAGCGGGGCTGGGGACAGGGACAGGGATGAGGCTGGGGACAGAGATGGTCACAGCAGCGGGGCTGGGGATGGAGCCGGCAGCAGGGCTGGGAGTGGGGACGGGGAGCAGCGCTGGGGAGAGCAGCGGGGCTGGGGACAGGGACGGGGACGGGGACGGGGACGGGGACAGGGACAGGGACGGGGACAGCAGCACGGCTGGGACCGGAGCCGGAGCCGGGAGCGGAGCTGCGGGTGGAGCTGGGACTTGCGCTGGTGAAGGGGACGAGACCGGAGCCGGTGATGGAACCGGGAGCAGAGCTGGGACCCGAGGCGGCGGCGGAGCCGGGAGCGGAGCCGGGGAAGGGGCTGAGACCGGAGCCGGGAGCGGAGTCGAGACCGGAGCCCCTGCAGCAGCCGGGACCGGAGCCGGGGTTGGAGTCGGGACCGGAGCCGATGATGCAACCAGGACCGGAGCCGGGGTTGGAGCTGGTGAGGTAACCGGAGCCGGGATGGAGCGGGGACCGGAGCCGGGATGGAGCGGGGATGGAGCTGGGACCGGAGCGGGGACCGGAGCCGGGATGGAGCCGGGACGGAGCCGCCGCGACGCGCGGGGCAACTTCTCGCCAAGTTGCCCGGGAGCGGCACCCCCGGGAGCTGCCCCCTCCCCCGGGAGCGGCACCCGAGCGGCCCCGCCGCTGCCCCCCCACGCCGCGCTCTGCCCGGTGCGCACCGCCGGGGCCGGGGCCGGGGCCGCTCTCCCGGAGCCGCCCCCGCTCCCCGCTCGGGGTCCCCGGGGACGCGCGGCCCCGGGCCGGCGGCGGAGCCACCCCCCCTCGGTCCCCCCCCCCCCCCGCCGGTGCCCGCCGGTACCTGCCGCCCGCGGCGCCGGGAGCCACGTGCCGGGGCCGCCGCCCGCGCCGCGCCGCGCCCGCAGCCCCGCTCCGCCCGCCCCGCTCGACGGCACCGGGCACGGCGGGGGCGGGGGGGCGGGGGGGGGAGGGCCGGGAGCGCGGGGGGGGCGGGGGGGGCCGCGGGGGGAGCGTGAGTGTGCAAGGGGGGGGGTGCGTGTGCACGGCGCTGAGCGGGAGCGTGCGGGGGGGGGCGGGGTGCTCGGGTGGGGGGTGCATGGGGGGGGGGTGCAGGGCTGGGGGGGTGCAGGGGGTGCTGGGTGCCGGGCTGGGGGGGGTAAGGAGGGGGTGCAGGGGGTGCTGGGTGCGGGGGGGGGCGCAAGGAGGGGGTGCAGGGCGTGCAAGGGGTGCTGGGTGCCGGGCTCGGGGGGTGCAAGGGGGTTGCTGGTGGGTATGGGGGTGTCGGGGGGGGGTTGGGTGCAGGGCCATGCGTGGTGCAGGGGTTGGGGGTGCAGAGGGTGCGGGGGCTGCGCAGGGTCCGCCCCCCCCCGCTGGCGCAGCCCCGGGGGGCTCAGCCCCGCGCAGGGGCCGGGCAGGCTGGCGGCCCCGGGCCCGTTTTTGGGGGCCCCTCCCCAGGGCTCACCCTGAGCACACAGGCGCTGCCAGGGAGCCCCAGGCCGGGGGGGCTCTGCCGGGGTGCGGGGTCCCTTCCCAGCCCCGGGATGGGGACAGAGCCACCAGACTGGGGGGGCTCCGGTCCCCCCGCTGCCATCGAGGTGCCCATGCGGCCGGGGCTGCCGGGGGGGTCCGGATCCGGCCCTGGCTGCTCCCAGCGCCGCAGCAGAGCCGGTGCTCTGGGAGCTGATTTACGGCTGCTCTTTTCAAATCTTGCCTGAATTTGCTCCGTTATGCAAAATGAAGTCTTGCCCTCTGCGCTCCCGGGAGAGGAGCCGCTTCCCCCGCCGCCGCCGGCCCCGCGCCCGCGGCTCCCCGGCAATTAGAAAAATATCAGGGAAAAGAGGAGAAACCGGGCACGAGCCACCGGCTGCCCCGGGCGGCCCCCGCTCCAGCGCTGCCCCGCACCGGGGGCACCTCGGGTCCCTCTGTGGGGGTGTGGGACGAGGGGGCCCTCCTGCACGGAGCCACCAGGGTGGGGACAGGTCCCTGGGTGGCTTTGCACACGCGTGTCTGTGTGCAGGGCTCCACGCGTGTCCTGGCGGTGTCCGCGGCCGGGCCCCCGCCTCTGCGTGTGCGGATGCAAGCTGGGGGGGGGGCGTGGGGGTGTGGGGGGGTGTGTGCATGCGTGTGCACGCGTGGGCATGCTCTGTGCATGTGTGTGCACGTATGTGCATGCTCTGTGCATGCGTGTGCGTGCTGCATGCGTGTGCATATGCATGCCGGGGCGCGGGGGGGGTGTGCAGGCAGGGGGAGATGCTCCCACCGTAGCGACCGCGTGTGTAATTTATCCGTATAGTTTTTAAATTTGCAGGCCTGGCCAGCTCCCTGCAAAGGGCGGCGATCAATCAGCCGGGATATTGGATGGATTTATGGGCCCTTTATGCAGGAGGATCAATGCAATCCTGAAAAACCCGGCAATGTTTGTGCAACAAATTACGGCGGTTGGAGCATCTCCCCCGCTCGCCCCGGCGAGGACGGGGACGGGGTCCAGGCGCCATCGATGCCGCCCATGCCGCTCCCCGGGGATGCCAGAGCCCCGCCACCGCCGCCCCCTCCGCCGGCTGATCCTAATGAGCAGCAACAGCGAATTAATTAGCCGGGCTGCGAGGGGAAGCCCGAGTGCTAATTAGCAGGCACGGAGGGCTGGTGGGGAGCGGGTGCCCGGGTCCTGGCTGCGGGGACACGAGGGGGATGCCAGGGGTCCCGGCTGCCCCCAGCCCTGCTGCTGGTGGCACTGGGGGGGAGCCAAGGCTGGGGGTAAGAACAGCGGCAACGAGAAAGGTCAGCGCTGGCGAGAGCAGCCGTGGGGAGCTGGGGATGGAGCAGGGAGTCAGGGCCAGATCCTGCCCTCGGCTCCCGGGCTGGGCCTGGCTCCAGTGCCCGGCTTCCGCAGGGAGCGGCTGGGCCTGGGGGGGGCTCGGCCCCATCCACGGGGGCTGCGAGCCCAGTGCCAGGGCTGAGCCCCCACGCTGGCACCGGGTGGGTCTCTCGTGGGTCCCGGTGCCGAGCTGTGCCTCAGTTTCCCCATCCTGGCTGCTCTTGCTGTCCCTGAGCAGGAGCCGTGCCGATGCTGCAGGCCACCCCAGTGGGGACAGGCACGTCCCCAACTGCAGAGCCAGCGGCTCCGGGGCCAGAGCGGGGAGCTGCGCCTGGTGCGAGCCACGGGGGCTGGAGGCAGGCGGCGGAGCCGCGGTGCCGGGGCACAGAGCATGAATAAATGCATAACGCTGCGGCCCCACGTCCCCACTGTCCCCCCCGTGGCAGCCAGCGGGGCCGGCAGCTCCGGCACAGGGCGGGAGGCTTCGGCGTGGCCGGCCGGCAACTCCACGGTCACCATCTGCCTCTGCGGCCCCCGAGGACCCTCTGGCTCGCGCAGCGGCGGGCGGCCCCGCAGGGTCACATCCAGCACCGGCACGGCCCCAGCGCTCAGTCCCCAAGCACCAGCGCTGCCCAGTGCTCGCCCAGCACCCAGCACACGCTTCTGGTGCGTGGCACCCGGTGCTGGTGCATGGTCCCCAGTGCCCGGTGCATGGCACCCAGTGCCGGTGCATGGTCCCCAATGCCCGGGTCACGTCACCCTTCCTCTCCCCGTGGCTTCGCCGACCCCTTCCCTCCCCGTGGCGGCGGCGTGCCGGGATGGCAGACAGATTGGCGTGTCAGCGTGGGCCGCGCGGCCGGGCGGGAGCCTTGTGCAAATGAATATAGATGGGCTGGAGGCGGCCGGGCGCTGCGCGCTCCATCCCGGGCATGTTTGCAATAAAGCCCCGCCGCCGGGCCGGCCAAAATTGGATGAAAATTGTCCTTGAACGGCGACAATAAACCAGCAGCTGGGGGGGGGGGGTCTGGGGGGGCTGCGAGGCCGGGCTGGGGGTGACGCTCCCAGGGGCCGTCCCGGTGCTGCTGCGGTGAAACGCCCGTCGGCATTTCCCACCCGGAGCAGCCGCATCGCGCTGGGGCTGAGCGGTGCTGGGGGGGTGGGGGGGTCTGCTCTGCACCCCGGGTCCCCCCTGGGACGATGCTGAGCCCTAGCCCTGGGGGCTGAATCCTGCACCCACCGGGGCTGAGCCACGACCATCGCCGTCCTGCTGCGGCCGCCCCACGGGGGGGCAAGGGTGCACCTGGGCCACTGCTGTGATGAGCGGCGGGGTCTCAGCCGTGGGGGGAGCGCAGCGGTGGCAGCCCATCACCCGGCTCCGGGGGGGCATTCCCGGGCTGGGGGATCCCGGGGGGGATTTACATCCCCTCCTGCCTGCGCCCTCCCGCGCTGGCGGGGGCCCCGGCGGCGGGGCCGTCCATCACGGCGTGCCGGCGCCTGCCGAGATGGATGGCTGCGGGCCGGCCCGGATTAATTCTCTGGACAAGTGGCATTTATTACGGATGCAGAGGATGTCGGGCGGAGAAATCCATCCTGGCTGGGCGGCAATTAGGTGGGTGGCCGGGGCACGGGGGTCCCGCTCACCCCCCACCACCTGCCTGGGTCCCCCCCCACGCCAGCACCC
>BOSO01012897.1:26666-50200 GCA_018403395.1 Gorsachius goisagi
ATTTTGGTGGGTTTTCCCCGCTCCGCTGTGAACGCGGCTTTGAGGTTTTATAACGGGGGCCGGATCCTTCCCTGGGGTGAGGCGGGTTTGCCGTGGCGGAGAGGTCTCTATTGTTTCCTTACCTTGTGTATCCTGTTGTTCTTTGTTTAACCTGTCATCCTACTTGATGTGGTGCCTGCCGCCCCTGCTCGTGCCGGCTCCTGAAACCAGGAGCGCCGGGAGCGCAGGGACAATACGGGTATGTAACGCCGCGTGGAGCTGCCCCGGCACCCTCGCGGTGGGGGGAGGCTTCTGGTTCGTGCTCTGTTGGAATAAGCAGAGAAAGCCTTGAAAATTTGTACGCTTTTGGGTGCTGGCAGCAAAGGGAATTTTGCCTTCCCTGGGATGTTGGTTGTGTTCACACACGGGAGATCTAAGAGTTCGCACTGTCACCGAGCGTAGGAAACGTGCTCCCGGTCCGCTTTGTCCGGTGGCTCTTATGTCTGTAAATGCTGATATTTGGTTTTTTTTATAATGGATTCTAAACCTCCTCGCTCCGACTGCTTGCACGCATAAGTGACGGTGTCTTACGGTAGCTTTGGATTAAGCCTGTTGAAACCGTACCGCATCTGTAGGGATCTTGTTGCTTTATATTTTTAATGTTTGGGGTTTTTTTATGGTTCGTTGTTTCACCACGCCGTTAAACACAACACAAATTTTAAAAAGCAGGAGGGAGATGGCTCTGAGAAGCTGGGAGACTCGAGGTGCGCCTTGGCTAGTATGGCAGCAATTTTCTTATTTCCTTCCTTTTGTTTTTTGTTTTTTTTTTTTTTTTTCCTTTCTTCTTTCTTTTTCAGAACCTGAAAAGACCGACACCGACTGCTGCCGTCAGGCTTCGTGACAAGAAGTTGCTTTTCAGAGGCAGGAGCTGTGGTGCTCCGCTGGCCTGTCAGCAGATTTCTGACAACTCCAGACCCCCTTTGCCCTCGCAGCTGGGATTTTGCCGTCCCAAACCAGATATCTGCCGGTTCCCACGTTGGTACAAGGCACTGCGTGAACTGCGACTGCCAGCGACGTTGCTCAAGGGCGAGGACTCTTCTTTTTTTTTTTTTTTTTTGTTTTCCCCCCCTCCTGTGTAGCTGGACATTAGAGCAAACGAGCTAAGATGTCTAAAAAGCAAAATATAAAAGGTAAGATGCATGTCGACGCGATGCGATCAAATGCCAATAAGCAGCGCTATCGATTCCAAAGTTATCAATTAGGAAAGGGGTTAATTGCTCTTGCTGTACTCCTCTCCTGCCTGCTGCTGTCACCTGACAGCTCATTGTCGCTCTCCTGCTGACATCCTATAACCTGTTGGGTTTTCTGACATTTTTAGTTGCATTTCAATTGTCCAGCTGGACAGTTCTGATCTCACGAGTTCCTGTGTAACGTTAATACTGCACCACTGCCATAGCCAGGCAACAGGGGGGAAAAAATACCGTTTAGTTACGGAGCCAAACTTTTTTCTTTTCCTGGGGTCCCCAGGTGGTTCACGACTTCCCCTCCTGGGCATGGCCGGGATGACCTGGAGTGGCATCTGGGTCTCGGTTGGAATTAACTCTACCAAACCTTTGTCCTGCTCCCGAGGCAGCCCTCGGCCGCCCTCTCGGAGCACCCCATGGACATTGGGGTTTCGGGGCAGGCTTCTGCCTTGGACCTGCTTGTGCCGTCTGTGGCAACCGCTTGCCAGGAATCCGGTTAAGAAAGAAGCCATTGAATCGAGGTGGGATGGCTCAGCTCAGGCCCTCGCCTCTCAGGGATGCGATTCAAACCAGACCTATTTAAATCTTCCTTAGGGATCGGTATGGCAGAGCAGCCAGCGAGTTTGCGGGAGCTTTTTCCCTTGCTTTGTCTCCAAGTGCAGGCTGGTTCCCCTTTTTTCTGCCATCGCATGTTAAGTGGCAAAGCCGTCCTGGCGTCAAGCAGCTTATTTCAGCGAGGGATCTTATTTATTGCGTGTGAAACATTAATTCCAAAGTGTGTGTGTGTGGAGGGGGGAGAAGGGGGGTTGAGGGTTACGGTTCTCTTTTTATTTGAACTGACTACTAATTAATAATTTAGGGCGAATGGGTTTGACAATTCATGTCCTCTACCTCAAGAGAAGAGCTTTTGTTCTCTGTAGATTTTTTTTTTATTTTTCCCCTAGCAGCTTTGGCATAGAAACGGTGTCTACCTGAGGAGCCCAGCCGTCCTTTGACAGCTAGATCCATCCGTGATTTGAAGCAATTAGTAACAGTTATGGGAATTATTGTATAGGATAATTTTTGAGTGATTTTTTTTTTTTTAAGCCGCTCTTGGAAGCCTCAGTACAAGTCATTAAGAAATTGGCTTCTCTGTGATGCTGGAAATGGAGCCCAGCAATCATCGCTGAGTGCCTGTGGAGACAGAAACACACCTTGAAACAGCAGAAGGGTTTAGGTAGGGGAAGGGCGAGAGAAATCTGTGGGAGACAACTGGGGGAAAACACGGGAAGCTGTTACTGGTAGGGAATTCGGGGGGTTGGCAAATCCCCAGCCGAACGAGGAAGCCGGCGCGATTGCCGCTGTCGGCGTTGTTCGGCAGAGTGTGTCGGAGAGAGGAGCTGCTGGGAAGCGCTGGCACGTATTGGGTTCCTACAGAAGAGTAAAGGGATCTGGGACATAAATATTTGACACCGAGCAGGAATGCAGAGTAGGCTTTAATTCGCTCCGCCACCGGGGATATAAAATATGCCCTGCTTTGTTAAGCAGGCTTGTCTCCGGTCCGCGCTGCGGTGGCAATGTGGACGTAAGGGAAGGTGAGAGTTAAAGCTGCAGACTCTTCTGGCTGTGCCCTGTCCTGTTTGGACTGTGATTGAATTTTCAATTACTACTTTGCTGCTGCTCTAGAATGTTAATGTAGTCTGCAAATATTTTCCAGTCCTCGGTAAAGGAGTGTACCTTGGCCAGGTAAGGAATGTCTTTCCAGTTCCTCTTTCTTCCTGGAGGCAAAACAAAGCCCCTTGTGCAGCCTAACAAAGGGCTGGTGAGACACATCGAGAGGGAGGGAGCGAGACGGAGCTATTTTTGATAACACAGCAGTTCTGAAACCGAATCAGAAGCCCACCTGTTTGTTCTTCCAAGGGCCACAGAACAGAGCGAACATCTGAGCTACTCAGAAGGGTATTTTTAAGTCTTGCAAAAATGTATATGCAAAGTTTGGGCACAGAATCGCGTGCTACTCCCGAACATTAGTGCCTGTAAATAACTCCTTACTCCAAAGGTCTGTGCTGAGGAGAAAACCGCTCGGCCTCTGAACCAGTCACGCAGTTGTCCCCATTCAGGATCCCAGTGCGCGCGTCCACGTGTAGGTGTGTGTCTGGGTTCTGCTGGGCGGCTTGATTCAGCTTTAGTGTATTCTGTAAGGGGTAATTTAGAATTTCCAAGGAAAGGCAGCCTCAGTGATGCCGGATCTCTGAATAAATCCTTCCCCAGAGCCTAGCAGGATTGTTGGTTTGCTGCTGTCTGAAGCGATCACGGATTCTTGGGGCTTCTGTTTTGTCCCCCAACACGAAGCATGTGCACGCACTCCCTCTCATCCCCCCTTCCGACGCGATTAATTGATTGGAGTGAAAGCAACCACCAGGCTCAGGAATGACTGGTGACCCCAGGATACAAAGCAATCACATAAATCTCACTTCCATCGGACATCAGCCACGGTTTTAGGCAGGCCGGGTTCCTGAATAAAAGAGCACTCGGGTTCCTGCTCATCTGGATACATGAAGGAGCCATTTGAATTGATGGAAAACTGCCCTACGTGAATTTGGTAAAGGCGAAAGGTCTCTGGCAGCGGTCACTGGGTCCGGCTGGAGCGGTGTGAAGCAGCAGGGAGCCTGCACACCCAGAGCCTTGCCAAAAACCCCAAACGGGGGAGAAAATTCGTTTTAAGCTCATGCTTTGATTAACAGAGGGGATATGGCTCCATGGAAACCCGGGTTTTGCTGATCGGGGTGGTTGCAAGCTCTTTGCTCGGTCTGCGTCCGGGTAACTTCTGGCCGAATCGGCAAACCGGGAGATTGTGGAGTTACAGCGCAGGGCAGCGCTTGCTGTGAGTTGTGTTGGGAATGCAGAAAGGGGAACGCCGGGCGTGCGTTCTGTAACCCGATAAATCGGGTCCTGGCTTGCGCCTGAGCTCGGGTGCGCTACGGGGCCGCGGGTGGTGTCAGGAATTCACAGGAGCTTCAGCTGCATCGCTGCTGAGCGTGGCGCTCTTGGAAGAGTGCAGGTTTAATTTCTTTTTTTTTATGTGTAGATGGAAATTAGACGGGAGGGGGAAGACCGTGTCCAGCAGTCTGAATTACCTTAACGGCTCCGTTGGGCTTGGCTCCGCTGAAAGCCGATTGCCTCGCTTCCCCACTCGTCCGCCCGAGGGGAAATGGCAGCGTCGTACGAGTCCCTTTGCCTTTGTGGCAAAAAATACCCACTTTTTGGGTCGGGCAGAGGTAGTACCTGGTTTTAGCAGCGTAACTTTGGGGCATCTTTTAGTTGATTTGCAAGTTCATTTTTATTCCATATTTAATTTCTTCCTCCCCCCCTTCCAAGGCCTTAAATGCGTATGGCCGTATGTCGGGAAGGTGGCCTGCATTGGATCGAAGGGTCGCGGAAGCGTCTAGTCGGCTGGGTGGCAGCAATGCATCCGGAAGCTTGGAATTCACTCACCTGGGAATGCGCCCGGGTGGCAAGCAGGGACAGAAACCGAGTGAGGACGGCTTGGTCACCCAACAGACCCCCCTCAAATCCCCCCAGAGTATTTTGGGGAAGGGGAGGGCTTGGGGTGGTGCGTGATAGCGATGCTTTTCCCCCTCGGATCATGGGGAAAGTTGGCGTTTCTGTGTATTTTCCTGATGAAAATTCAATGAAATGTTGTTGTGGCAGCAGCAAACCCAGGAATATCGATTCGAAGCCCAGTTTAGCCCTCGCTTCTCTCTAATTCGTGGGGAGAGAGCTTAGCGTTGGTACCTCTGCTGCCTGTTAGCCAGGACTGTTCTTACAAGAGAAAAAAAAAAACCAAACCCGCCAGCGGGTGTATTGATATAATTTGTAAGGAAAAACGCGTCGCGTGAGACGCGAAACGCAGCCCGCGGTGGCCTGTTTGCCTCCACCGCCATGCCTGACGCCTGGGGTGCCCCAAAAGCTCCCACACTTTGGTGGAAATCCTCATTATTTCCCCCCCCCCCCCGTATTTGTGGGTACTTCGATGTGACCGCAAGTGCAGACTGGCAGAATAACGATATCCTGGCTGCTTTGCTCCATCCTGGGAAGACGCATTAATTCCCGCCCCATCACCTCCGCAGTCCTGGGTGCAGCCGTCGCCCGGTTCTCCCAGCGCCCGGGCTGCTGAAGATGTTGGTAATTAGAGCAAATTGGAGAGGCTCTGAGCGAGCAGTGTGGTGCCGTTTCTTTAAAAGCATTTTATTTCGCATTAGCCGAGGTCTCCCGCACGGTCCCTGGGAGAGCCAGCGCGGTTGCCGTTGACCTGAAAAGCCACCGACTCTATAAATGTTTCAGGGTTTAACTGAATCCTGATTTCGCTGAGCTTTAAGCGTACACGCTGTCCGGTTCCCCCAAGCTGTCTGCCCGTGAGTGTCCTGGCTGGGGCACGAGGGTGAACCTGGCGTCTGAGGCACGATTTATTTTATTTTTAAAGACGCTGTTTTACTGTGCAAACCTTCCGTGAGCTGGCACATGGGCGTGGGGGGTATGGGGTGCTGGGTGGGTTCGGAGGAGCTAAATGCGTATGTGTGATCTCCCTGTGCGCGTCCCTGAAGTGTGCTCCGGGACGCTGGTGGGGACGAAGCCCGGATGGCTGGCGGGCTGGTGCTTTTATTCCTTCTCTGTCTCTCCTTGATGAAACGGCTGCCTGCAGCAGCTCAAAAGTCAGGCAGGGCTCGGCTCAAGGGGGAAATGGTGGCCCCTGTTGTGATGTCCTCGAGGTGTCGGGTACAAAGCTGTTTTATTTCGTGTGTCCCAGGAAGCCCAGCAGGCTTTTGTTCGGTCTGGAGTTTTAATTCTTGTACATGTTCCCTACTGCAAGGAGTAATGAGAGGACTTACGGGAGGAGTGCGTTGGTATTTGGTAGGGTGGGTTCTTCCCGGCCTCGTTAGTGTTTCTGTTTAAGAGATCCTGCGGGGCTCGTCCAGTGAATAGCACCGAAACACAGAAGTGAATGATTCGGGATGAATGATTCCGTACCACCCCGTTCTTTTGGAGGACGCGGTTATGAACAGAGAAGCCATTAGGGCCGTTGGCGTTGTCTCCAGGGTTCATCACATTGAATCAAGAGGGCAGCGCCGCACGGTGCGTGTTTGAATTCAGGGAGATCGGGCTGAGCGTCTGACGGGCCCGTCATGTCAGACATGACATGCACAGTCTGAGCCCTGGCTTTGGGAAGGAGCTTTCCTTTCCCACTAGGATGTTAATTCCAAAGTCGTGGAGTCGCTGGTGGCCGCCAGACTTCTGTCCGTGCGGGCGCGAGCATTTTAAATTCTGTCCCTTCTTGCAAATGCCCACTGTCACAAGAGACCCGAGTGCCAGCAGCCCTTTTAATGATGCTTGGGAGCGCTCAAGGGCAATATCGAATGGATACGGCGTAGTCTCCGTTGCATAATTTTTGCATGATAAACACTTTAACACCAGGAGGGCTTTGGGCCATAGCGCAGCGACTGGAAGCTGGAGGAGCGGCTCGGAGCAAGGTGCCGACAGGCTCAGTCCCCTGTAGGACCGAGCGCGAATGGAGATGTGGGAAAGGGAGGGATTGAGTAGCTGAAAATGTGCTGCATGGGGGAGCTGAACTTCATCTTTCCTGGCACCTGGGTCCTTGGTGGCTGCTCTGCAATGAAGACTTTGAAAAAAGATTGCTAATTCTCACTCGGCGATGGGAGTCTGAAAGCCATTTACAAGATTAAGGACTAGAAAGTTGGTAACATGAACTTCTGTGAGCTTGGGAAACTTGGGCAAATCTCGCTCATGGGGCTGAAACTGGTGAGGATGGCGCGAGGAAGAATTTAACCGTTCATCTGTAGCCTTAATAAGAGGCTGACCTTTCCATCATGTTCACAATTCTGTCACCGTATTTGGAGGCATCTCAGTTTAAATGCTACATCAATGTCTGGGAACCGCGGAAGTCAATGGTGTGTCTCAAAATCGCGTACGAGTTATTTAGAGGAGGTGAGGGAAAGAACATGAATCAGCAGCTCAGAATATCAGCTGAGCTAAAGCAGAAAGGGCAGGGACCGGGCGAGCGTCCCCGCAGAGCGCCTTGGCCTGCCGAAAGAGTCCTGTCCCCCGAAGCCACCGGGGGAAGAAACCCACCTGAGGAGCTTTGCGGAGGAACCGGTGGCCTCGAACATCCCCGACTCTGTGCGGGGCTGGAGGTGTTGAAGCACACGCAAGCGAAGGCCGTCCTAGGGCAAACGCCCGTGTCCCCGTGTGTGCGAGCGAGCTCCCTGAGCGGGGGTTGGCGATGAAGAGGAGCGCTTAAAGCCTCCGGGGTCCTGCCTCGGCCCCTGCCTGGGGACGCGTGTTCTTCCTGAGACCAAATGCAGCTAAAATACCACCTTGAAGTATGTCCTGGGCATAGTGAAGCACCTCTGTGAACAGCCCCATCCCTTTCTCTGTAGCAAACCTAAAATTCGGCCTGCTCAGACCTTTGGCAGGAAAATTGAGCACGAATTTGTGATACCAGGCGCTTGTAAGGGTCTCCCGGTGAAACGGCAGGGGCTCCAGATTTATGTGACCTTTGCTCGCTGGCAGGGAGCAAACCTGTTGGTGATGGCTGCCTCGATTATGGGTCTCTTCTGGAACATTTAAGCATTACCTTGGAGATTATAGCTGGCAGGGAACGCAAGCTGCTGGATGTTCGAGCCCATTTATCAGTCTGCTTGCCATTTGTATCTCCAGGTGGAGGAAATTGGTAACCACACCGCTGGAAGGCTCTAGCGCTTGTGTTAACTCTTCATTGCTGGGATCAGTAGAAGATTAATACGGAAATGGAGGAGGGGTACTGGTCTGGTCTGGTCCGCTTCCGCAGTCGTCTCCTTTGCACCAGCCCTGTTGGGGCTTGTGGGGTGGGTTTGGGTTTTTTTTGGCTTGGGGTTTTGATCCATGCGTGGTTGGTTTAAACTGACCCAGAGCTGAGGAGTGAATCGGCTGCTTGGGTTCTGTGGCAACCCCAATGCAGCTGGGCTTACCTGGGCTAATCTGGTCCTTACACGAGGCTGGAATAGCACACGTTTTACTCCCGTGCAGGTAAAAATCCTCTGCTAACCATGGTACGGAACTTGCCAGCGAACGCCGTACGTTTGTAGGATTTCAATTTTCTCCTTGGCAAAGTAACAGCTCGGAGCTGACCTCTTGCTTCGTGTCTTTCTAAATGTCTCCCGGTGCCTGGTGTTCTGAAGAGAGCTTCCCCCTCCTTTCTCCTTGCAGATCCGTCCGGGTTTATTTTTGATGTGCAGTCCAATACTGTGATGGCCCAGGGAGGAACCTTTGAAAACATGAAGGAGAAGGTAAATGCGTCTTCTGAGACTTCAACTCGCCATGTGCCATGGAAGAGCTCCCGAGCGCCGTGTCTTCATCTCCTCTCCGAGATGAAATATCTTTCTGTCTGGGAGCGAACCGCAGCTCTGTCAAAAGCAAAATTTTATTCAGGCTAAATTGTCCTGGCACATTAAAGTTTTATAAGGAAGTCATCGGTTATGGTTTTCCAGGCTGCTGGCGGGAGGGTGGCTGTAGGCTCCGTGTGGGATGAAGCAAACCATTTACGTCTCGCCCCGTTTCCTCCCCTCCAGATCAGCGCGGTGCGTGCAATAGTCCCCAACAGGAGCAACAATGAGATTGTCCTCGTCCTGCAGCATTTTGACAATTGCGTGGACAAAACAGTGCAAGCCTTCATGGAAGGTAAGGGCCGCCGGGTTCCGGGCGGGGTGTGCGGCTTCGTCACTCGCGCGTGCCGTGTTTACGGGCCTCCGTCGAAAGCTGCAGTAGCTTCTCCGTGCATCCGGGCAGACTCTACCCACAAAGATAACTCACGGATTATTCCCTTCCCAATTTTGAGTTGGTGTTTGCTCAAGGAGGGGTCAAGGCAGAGATAAGCATTTGATAGCTCCTTAGATAAAGGCGAGTTGATGCTCAATCACAGAAACTCTTGTGCGTGTGTACAAAACAGGGATGTCCCCAGCTTCGATAACTGCTTGTTTGTACTTTGAAACCTGGCTCGCAAATCTTTTCTTGGGCCCGGCTGGCGTGCTGTGTTAGATGGATTTTCTGACCTTGGGAAAACCAGGCTGTTGCTGGTGACACTGCCTGTCACTTCGCAGCTCTTACGGCCGTGCTGGCCATCGCTGACAACTGCGCTTTGCCTCTGGCCCGCGGAAGGTATGACAGCTACTCCTCAGGCTGGGCTGCCCGACAGCTGGCGTCCGTGGGGAGGGAAGGCCGGCGGATATCTGACCTGCACGCAACCTTTGAGTTCACAACATGTTCCAGCAGGGTTCCCAGCACCTAAACCTTTAGTACCACAGAGCCAAAGAGAAGATTTTTTTTATTTTCTTTTATTTTTTTTCCCCTGAAAAGAGCTGGCGCTGCGGCGTAAGGGAGTAGTCCCGTTCAGCAGTGCATTCCCAAAGCAAAACCAAACCCGATCCTTCTATTTACATCAACCAAGAGAATTGGAACTTAGCATTAGGAAGCGTTAGAGCCGGCTCCAGGTATGGAGGCGCTTTCACGTGACTGGGAAAGGACGGGAGCGGGTGCCGTGTCTGCTGCTCATTGCTTCATTTTGTTTCAGGTAATGCCAGTGAAGTACTGAAAGAATGGACTGTAACAGGCAAAAAAAAGGTAACGCTTCTGAAATACGCTTTGCTAAGGTATTTATCTTATTTATTTGAGGGTTCAGACCACAGAGAACAGCAGGCATTCCTTGTGGGAAAAGAAACCAAGGAGTGAACATGTCTATTGCTGTTAGCAGAACTGACACACGGAGATGATCCCTGGGTTGCCAGGCCCCTCGCTGTTCAGGGCCATGATTTACTTCAGTGCAAGTTGTAACCATCATCTTCTCGCCACGTTTGCATTTAATTTAGTTGTCGGACACGTTGTGCCAAAGGTAGCACCTGAAAAAAGGGGTCTGGACTTCCTGGCCCTTACGGTCGCCTTCGTTCTGCTGACCCATCTACAGGACCCCTCCTCCGCACACGCAGCCCCACACTGAAGTAAATCTTTATCGGGTCCATTTATTTCGACAGAGCTCTGTAATTCACTGTTCAGATAGTCGTGCTGTTCCATTTTTCATCGGTAACCTTTGGAGCCGAGCAGTTGCATTTAATGCTGAGCTCTGTGGAAATATATTTCTTTGTCACGTAGTGTTTGGCCTGGTTCTTCGCTCAGACCTCTGTGAAAGGGTTAAATAAAGATTTGCAAGTTTCAGTACTTGGTATTATAATGTCTAAATCCACCAGGACAAGGATAAAATCATAATTATTCAAAAGGGCTCCTCTGAATACCTGAAAAGCACCAGCGTGGAAAGGGGAGGGGGGGGAATGTGACTGACTAGCCCGGTGTTGGGAACTGTGGGAAGTTTTAGCAGAGCAAGGTCTCGCAGAGCACCCTGGCAGCGAGCACCCCCAAAAGCCACCCAGCTGGTGCCGTGGGTTATGGCCACAAACCTCTGCTTGTTGCCCCGCAGTTACGCAGCCTTCATCTGATGACCAGTGCCTCCCTCTTGCCGGCACACCAGCGGGGAGGATAACGTATTCGCGCCTCATTAATGCCTCTATAGCTGTCCTCATTGTTGACCAAATCCCTCCTACTGTTAATGGGATCAGCAGCCAGGCTGGCTGAAGAAGCGTTTAATTCAGCTACTTTCAGCCAGTAAGCAGAAGCTTAATTTTCCCTTTAGGAATTAAGCTTAATGTGGGGTTTTTTTTTTTTTTTTCCTCTCCCCCTTTGTGGTGTGTGGATATCTAATCCTTAGAACAAGAAGAAGAAGACCAAACCGAAACCGCAAGCTGAATCGAGCCCTGGCCTCCCAGACCCCAGTAAATTGGTGTCCACTGAAGAGGAGCAGTCGGCAAACTCGGAGAAAGGTGGAATTAACGGTTTCCATGTCAACGGCTGCGCCCACGACACGGAGTCCGTGGACTCGCTCAGCGAAGGTTTGGATGCGCTTTCAATTGATGCCAGAGAGCTGGAGGATTGCGAGCCCGCTGCACCAGACATGCCTGATAGAACAGGTTAGTCCCTGTAACGCAGCGCAGGGGACGGGCGCCCCGTGTTTAAAAAGCGCTGCCTCCTGCTTTTTAGTTGGTTTGGGTTTTTTTGGGTTCCTTCTTTGTTTTGGGTCAGCTCTGAATACTGATTTGTTTGGCTCTTCAGGAAAGAGCAGCTCGCCTTGATTTCTGATCTTTGTTTTTGCTTGCTGTGGTAAAGAGGCGTTCAGTGTTCTGCTGCGCTCTTTGCGTTCCCCTTCAAACGAGTGTGCTTTTCTACAGCAGTGCCTGAACTAGAGAATGGAATAGCAGACTTTGACACAAAATCGCTCATCCTGCATCCTTCCCAGAGCCCTTCGTCTCTCAGACAGCGGCCTGAGCAGAGGAGCGCTAGCAGGTCTCTGTCCAGATCAACAGCGAGCCACTCGACTCCTGCATCCCTGTCCGTAACGCGGCTGGAAGATGTTCCAGTGTCACCTGCAAACAAGAAGCTGGGTAAGGCCCTGAGGGTCTGCGCGCTCTCCCACATCAGAGCGGGCTGCTGCCGGCCAAATTTTCACCGCCCCTTCTGCCGTGTCGCTGGCAGACGCGGTGGTGAGGCGCGCTGGACTTTGATTTTAATGCGAGCTAACATGCTGCTTATTATCCGGGCGGTAACTTGCACTCTGCTCGTCCTCTTCCCTGCGCACAGCAGGGATCCTGACAGCAGTTTAGATGTAGAGCCTGGAGCAGCAAACCCGTGCGTGTGCGAGAGGCAGGGGAGGAAGCCGCCAGTCTCGCTGCATACGTTTAGCCCATTCTTCTGCGCGCTCCATCAGAGCCTTTAGGTCGTTTCTCATCTTTTGTGAGAATTTGTCGAAAGGCCACAAGTTCGGACCAGCCCCGTTACAAGAAGTGACAGCCGCCTCCTACCGGATTTGTTTGGTTTTTTCCCCCCCTCTTCCGCCCGCTTTCTCCACAGCTGAGTTCGTACGATAACAAGTGGGGACAGGAGGGACCTCGGAGACCCCGACCGCGATCGCGGTTATTGTGCTTAGGGAGATGAGGTGGTGGTAGTTGCTGTGTGGGAAAGCTGTAACGAGCGGTCGTTAGCGGAGCTTGGCAGGGTGCAACTGCGCTCCAGCGAGTGTGGGCAAGGTGTCGATGCACAGGACTAACCTTGGCAGCCGTGACTGATCCCTTCAGCTCCTGATTTGAGGAAATAGCCTTAATTTTTGTTTCCAAGATAATTCCCTTCCCCGGGCAAACAGCCACTTGTATCGCTTGGCGATAGGGTGTGTTGGTCTTTGGGGCAGACCGCGTTTCACTTGCCTCCAGGCCCCAGCACTTGGAGATGCATTTGATTTATCTCGTGTATTTGAAAATGTGGAGGAAACTATGAGCCTTGGGATAACTTTTCCCCAGTAAGAAAATCTCTCCAGCTGTCCCTGCTGAGCCCAGTGCCTTTGTAACAGCGAAGGGAAAGAAAAATGTAAAACCAAGCAGCGTACGGTTTTAAAATAAGAGGGAAAAGCCATCGTGAGATTTATCAGCAGTGTGATTGACATGGCTGTTTGAGTTTACTCTGTCTCTCGGTAGGTTCTAATATTGAAAAATCAGTGAAGGATCTCCAGCGCTGCACCGTTTCGCTGGCTCGGTACCGGGTTGTGGTGAAGGAGGAAATGGATGCTTCCATTAAGAAGATGAAGCAGGCCTTTGCTGAGCTGCAGAGTAGGTAAGTTAAACGCAGGGACAGGTCCAGGTGTCTTAAGGCTTGGGAGCGATGCATTTGGAGTAAGACTTCAGCTTTCCAGTCAGGCCAATGACTTGCTTGTGCTTGCCCTGCGGCCCGGGCGCTGTTCTGCAGCCTCGGGGAGGTCAAGCACGTCGTAAAGAATAAACTGGAGTCTAAAGTTCCGTACTCTGCAGTTTTTAGAAGCCGCCTTCATGGGCAGCTTTGCAAGGCCTGCGCTCGAGCTGCCATCCCACGCCTGCAGCGGGGTGTCAATAGACTCTTCGAGGCTTTGGTGTGTCCGTCAGGGGCTTTGGTGAGCTGCGGCTCCGTGTCCTGACCCCCGTGAAGTCATTTTAGGCGCAGATACAACGTGCTGTCAGTGAGGTGCCGGTACTGGCTGCGTGGAAGGAGAACTGCTGGGAGCTCGGGCTGCGGTGGTCCGCGTCTCTTAAAAACAAACGTTCAGATTTGAAATCTTCAAATTATGGTTGAATATAACACGGGAGAGAGGGCTCCTTCTGAAGGTGTAAGTGCACATCAAAGGCCGTCCTGTGCAGCGCTGCTTCCCCCATTTTACACCAAGCTTTTAATATTGTTCATGATGTTCCCTACGAATGTAATCGGGTCTTTTTTTTTTTTTTTTTTTTTTTTTAAATGAACATAGTTTTTTTTTTTTGGATAAGTGCTCGAAGATGCTGTTGCAAAAGGCCTAGCATCAGGTATGCACGCTGTCTGGGCCGATGGAATCTATTTCTGAGAAATTGTTCCTGGTTATACAAATAACGATTGCTTTCGGTAAAGACGCATTCACAAAAAAAACGCATGGAGAGTTCTCCTTGCCTGAAGTGAGTAGCGTTTGACGCGTGACCAAACCACCGCTATCGCCTTGAAGGATTCAAGGAGATATTGGGCAGGCTTGCAGGTCAGCGGCGGGAGCTGTCTGTGTCTGAAAGCTGGGCGAGGGTCTGTCGTGGCGGCGACGGAGAGCGCTGTCTTGGGAAGCCTTGCAGCAAGTTGCCTCCTTCGGCGTGGGCTTTTTCTTGGGCTTGTGTTTGCGTTGAACTCTGCCGCCAGGAAGTGCTCTCCTGGAGCCAGGGGAACGCCGTCCCCTGTTGAAATTCAGCGTGTGCTAAAAATACCGACCAAAATGTTGATAGAGGACTTTTACACTGACCTGAGGAGGCTAGACCGAGCCGGAGGGGTAGGGCTAAAGGCGTGTGTGGGCCCCGACCTGCCTTTTCTTGCTAAGAGTTGTGGTCTCCAAGGCAAAGACGTGGAGCTCCCAGCACTTCCCATCTTTTGGGAAAGCTGCAGCACAGGAGGATTTACCTTGTCAGTAGCCGAGGGATTTGTAGCCCTAACTTAAGTCTGGTTTTTATGAATGTTACTTTTTGCTTCGTTAGTGGCTTCGCCTGCTGATTCAGTATTATCACTGCGGACAGCGGGGGGTCGTTGTTGAGTTTTTTGTCTGCCTCTCTACAGTTCCGCCATCCGTAAAGGACCTCTCCCTGGTATGGAAAATGTCATTCTTTTGGCTAACGTGCCTGGTTCCGTATAAGCAATTCCTCGCCCTTTGACTTGCGTTATCATCTATAAAACACTTGCGTCATGCTCGGAAAGGTTAAAGACTCAAGTCCAGTCGGGCAGCATTGCTCCGATAAGCCGAGCCGGCGGCGGGCGAAGCAGGACGTGCGGTTCCGTGAGCGGGGAGGCGAGCGCCTGCCTGGAACGGGGCCACACCGGGAACCTCCTTTGACAAATGCCAAGAGAAAGAGCTGCCCAGCAGGATGCCACGTCTGTGTAATCGATAAGCGGTGACTCTGCAGCCGGTTGGCACCGCAGAAAGAGATTCACTTTCCTTTTCCCAAAAGTGACGCAGTTGCTGGTGAACTCAGGTGTAAATTGTACCTTCACCTTTTTTTTTTCTTGGGTTTTTTTGGTTTGGTTTTGTTTTGTTTTTCCCACTCCCTCCATGACCCCGAGCATAATTAGCGTGTCTTTAAATCCTACGGCACAAGATAGGATCCGGTAGTTAAATCCTCCTGCTGAATTGCCTCTCCAGCTGACTTTCTACTGAATGAAAACCTGGCTTAAAAGCAGGTTTGTTCAGCTGAAATGGGGTATTTAAGTAGCAAAGCTTGGACTGGTTTAACTTCTGCCTGTCAGGGCTGCCCGTTGGATGTCCTCTCAGCCAGAGAGGCTTCCCAGAGCTCCTGACCTTCATCTTCTCTTGCTAGACAACGTGCTAGTATTAGACCTGTGGTAGGTGAGGGTGAGGAAGGAGGCCCTAATGCTGGGGCCATGCCTGTCTCCGCCTCTGAAATCCATCCTGGTCGAGTAGCAGATACAGCAATAGCTGCTTCGGCTTCCTAATTTGAGAGGATTTGCTCCCCTGGGCCGGAGATGATCAGGTAACCTGAACTAGGGAACCCTCGAGGTCCGTAATTTCCTGAGCATTTTCCTGTCTGCTGACAGGGAAAGTAGCACATCAGGAAAAAGAAAAAGCCCCGACCCTTCGTGCGTGGCATGGGTCAGTTCAACCCCAGCGCCGCGTGCCGAGGTGGGGTTGGGTTTGAGGTTCCTCGCTGCCGAGATCGCCTGTGCTTCCTCGTGGCAGAGCTGCCGGGCGTGCTTCCAGTCTTTGCGATCCTTGCGTGTTGGCCCCGAGGAACGTTGGCCTCGACACCCCGAGCGCTCTTGTGCCGACAGCCGGTGCCTTCCACCGATGGATGACAATGTCTTGCAGGCACCGCTCGACCGAGCTGGCTCACAGCTGAGGGCATCTCTTATGGCTGGGTCGCGACCGAGCGTTCAGCGTTATTTCATCTGCAGCAGTTCCCGGTTCATCTGCGTCCCCTTCTTCTCCCTTCTGCGCTTCTTAAATGCCCTTTCCTAAACCCCTCCTGGCAGGGGCCGGCGCGCTCTCCGGCCTGCGTGGGATCGTGTCCCCGCACGGAGCGGTCGGGGAAGGCGGGTGCGTTTCCGAACGGATCCAGCCCAAGGAAGTGAGTTTGCTTGACGAGAAGCCGTGCAGGATGGAGGAGCGGCCGGGTCTGAGCCGAGTCTCTCGTCACGCGAACCTCGGGCAAAGCCACTTGACCTCTGTTCCTTCAGCCAGCCCAACTGTAAAATTGAGTAAAGGACTCCAGCTGAGCTCTGCTGAGTAAATTCAATTATGAAGAGACGCAGGCTGCGGTCTGTGCCAAGGTGCGGGCGTGTGTGCCTGCAGCCTGGCGGAGAAAGCCCCAAACGGCCCATCAGGACGTGGGTGGCTCCCGCTGGGCCGGTGCCTGTGTGCTCAGGGAGGAGGCCTGGGGGTAAGGTGTAGCACAGCCAGAATTAATCATTCGGCCCGCATTCGCACCCCTGTCTCTCTGAGCTCTGGGGGGATTCCTGCCGCTGAGGTGGCTCTGGGCAGAAGGTGGCTGGGGTACCTGGCGTTACCCTGCCCGCCGGTGCTGCGGGGCCAGGCCGAACCGCTCTGGGGGTGGCTGGAAACGAGGTGAAGCCTTATTAGCGTAGCTTCTGACACGCGTTGTTGTATTTGTGCAGTTGGGCTGAGAGTGCCTGACCTGGACCAGGCCCCTGCTGTGCTACGAGCAGAAACAATTCCTGCCCTGAAAAGGCAGATGGACAGAGCGATAAATCAACAGAAGAAGCCAAATGTCAAAGCTGCTGTTCAGAGGGAATTGTTTAAATTGATCTTGCCTCAGCCCTCCCCGGCATGCAGAGGAGCGGTAGCTGCGGTTTGAGTTTGCATTTCAGATGCTCTGTGGTTTCCCTTTCGGGTGGTCGCTAAAATAAATATTCTTCCCATTTTCAAGCAAATCTTGCTCGCTAAAAAAAGCGTGTGGCTGGCGTTGAGGAGCTGGCCCGGCGCGCTGCTCATTTCTCTGAGTCGCATTTAGCATCCGCGCTGCGAGTGCGATAGAGAGGAAGACTCTGCTTTTATATTTAAAAAGCAGAAACCGAAATGAACCCTGTTCAGGGGCTGGCTGTCGAACGCGTCCAGCAGCCGGGCGAGGGCGAGCTGCGGCGGTGCAGGCTGAGGGCCGTGGGGGCGCAGCCGGAGCGAAGCGCTCACAGCAAGGGTGTCTGCAGGGGTCTGCATTCCTGACAGCAAAGAACAGAGCTGCGACCAGTGCCTGCCCCTGTCCAGAATGGGAGGACTGGTATTTCTCCTGCTTCCACCGTAACCCGGCGTGCACATTGCCGGGGCCTGTGAGCCGCGGATACAGGGAGCTCCTTGGGTGCTCAGCCCTACTGGCGGGTGCTCAATAGCCTGAATTTGCTAAATTTGGCGGGGCAGTAGCTGTGCGCTTCTGCTTGCGTAAAGGCTGCTGCCGTGGTGCCCCGGGGGAATTGCGGTCTCATGGCAACAGACACACTCGAGGCACGCCGGAGCCTCCTGGCGAGTGGAGGTGCTTCGCTGCAGCCTGCTCAGGTGTTCCCTCCGCAGCCAAAAACCGCTCGGACCGTAAGAGACTCCCGGATCGTGGACCTGTGCGGCTGTGGGTGACCTGCGTGGTGATGTCTGACAGGAGGCCGTGTCCTCGTCCGCGCGGAAGGGCGTGCACGCTCTCGCGTGGGTCCCGCAGCCCTCGGGTGCGCGCCTCCCGAGATGGGACATGGAGCCCCAGAACCCAGGTTCCTGGGCTGGCGCGCCGTGTCGGTAGGCTTGAACAAGCGAATGAGGGCGCAAGAGCGAAGCGTTGCTTCACTGGGAGGCTGCCCTGGAAGGGGCGGCTGCCCCAACGCCCCGTGTCCTGCTCCTGCTCTCGTGGCTCCTCATCCTGCCCCACTGCTCGTTAGTTCTGTGTTTCGGGTGACTCTCTTAAAAACATTGTGCCCTGGTTTTGGTAACGTCCAGCGGAGCGCAGCTTCCCCCGACGCCGCAGCTGCCGCTCCCTCTCCCCTTGTCCAGGCGGCTCCGACTTGGGCAGAGCAAGGTGACCACGTACCCGGCGGCTTGTCGGCAACGCCGCGCTGACCCGAGCCTGAGCAAGTTTGAACGCTGGCAAAGCCTGCACACAACTCCTCGGCGTCCAGAACAAAAGCCGGGGCTCGGTGTGCAGCGTGGCGGACTCCTGCCGCCATCTGCCGGCATCTCCCCGCTGGCCGGCGCGCCTGGAAACCCTCCCGCCGCTGTTCTTGCGGTAGGATTTCCCTCGTCCTCTTTGTTTAACTCTCAATCTCTTCCTTTTTCTGTATTCCCCCCCCAGCCTCATGGATCGCGAGGTGGCGTTGCTGGCTGAGATGGACAAAGTGAAAGCAGAAGCAAGTAAGGCGCTGACTTTACCAACCTGAGGAGCCGTGGGTGTCGCCGCGCTCTGAAGCGACGGCCCCCCCAGAAGCAGATCTCTGTCACTTGCCTCCCGTTCACGTTGGTCCCAAATACGCGGCTCCCTACCCAAACAAAACCTGCCCCATAGCTTGGGTTCACGGCGCCTGGGCTACGTGCGCTGCCGATGCGCCCCCATGAGAGGATGGGACGTAAACCGCACTCTGCTGTGCAAGGCTGTTCCTGAAAATCCCAGCGTTCCCGGGGAGCTGGAAAGGGCTTTCTCGGCTCCCCCGGTGCGGGTGGGAAGGATCCGCGGGGCCGCCCACACCAGCAGCACCGAGCCCGGCTGCCAGCCCGGGGAGAGCGGCGAAGCTTGTGCCAAAGCTGCGTGTCGGGCCCCTGGTCGTGTCGGCTCCCAACTCGGGCTGCGTCCGGAGCTGTAAATCACTGCAGGAGGCAGCGCCCGGGGCTGCCGGGCACGGGGCTGCCCTGGGGGGGCGCGGGGGGAACCCTTTGCTTACCAGCAAGGTGCTGCGTGCCGGGGCTGGGGGGGTTTCACTCGGGGTAGGCTGGTTCGGTCCCAACGCTGCCTAAGCTGTGGCCTCTTTCGCAGTGGAAATTCTGGTCGGCCGCCAGAAGAAGGCAGAGGCCCTGAAGAAGATGACGGACGTGGCGGTGCGGATGTCGGAGGAGCAGCTGGTCGAGCTCAGGGCAGACATAAAGGTGAGCTTTTGGCTCTGCTGCTCTCTAATCCAGCCTCACCCGGACGTGGCGCTGCGGGAGTTACAGGGATGCCCGGCCCCAGGTTCCTGCTCGCAGAAGTCGAGTCGCCGGTCCCCTGCGTAAATAAGCGGTTTATTTATCCGACACGCGGAGCAGCTGGAGCCGGCTGCCTCCGAGCAGGGACCCCCACCCCAGACCGCGCACCCCAGTTACACCCACACCACCCAGCACCCCATCCCCCAGTCCATCCCTTAATTCTGGTCGGTGGTCTCTTCATTTTGTACTGGGTTTCCTGGTCGCTGGGCTGGCCGCCTTCTGAGGCCGCCTTATTCTCTTGGAATTCTTTCCTTGGTCCTCATCCCCCTCACCGCGCTCGTATCCGCTGGATTCAGTGGGTCCTGTGCTTGCAGCGTTCGTTTTATCAGGAGGTTTGTTCCCGGACACCTCTCGTGGCCTCAGGCTTCGACTTCAGCTCCTGGCACTGACAATCCTCAGCGCTGGTGCGCTGCTTTTTTTGCGCCTTTCTGGGTTTCCGACCCTTCTGAACGCAATTCCGTGGCGTGCAGGAGCCTTTCCTTGCCTCCGGAGTTCTCAAACTCAGCGCCAGTGCTCTGCACGCCGCTGTCTGCAGCCAACACAGTGGGGCACGGGATTTAATATATTTAATAATATTTAATAATAATTTAAATTTATTATTTAATTTATTAATAATTTAAAATACTTGGTTTATAAAGTACTGAGTTCAGCCAGCGACCGCCTGTCCAGGCATTAACCCCGGTGCGTGCAGCCCCACTTGCGGCCATCGTGAGCTGGCAGCGAGCAGGGGACGCGGCAGGGCCGGAGCTTTGTGCTCAGAGCGGTTGTGAACACCTCCCGCTGGCGCAGGCTGACCCCTGCCTCTCCCCCGAAATCGGGAGCGCCTGCCTGCTGCGCCCCAGCGACTTTCACATTCCGCAAAACGCTTCCGCTCCCCGGCGCGCCGGCTGCTGCCGCGAGAGGTCAGCGCCAAGTTGCATCAATCAAACCCCGCTTGGAAACCGAGAGGCGCTCGCCCCCGCAGCAGGATCAGTGCCGCGGAGAAACCCCTTCCCCCCCGCGAGCCCCCGGGGACCCGGGCTCTGCCGATTCCACGGCGCGGAGAGGGGCAGAGCGAGCCGCTGCCGGCCGAGCCAACCAAGGGCCTGGCCGCTGTGGGAGCCCGGGGCAGGCTGATGGTGCACGGGCTGAAAAAATCAGGGTTTCTATTTCCGAAGCCGCCGGGGCCACGCCGGTGCCTTCTCACCCCCCCCGACTTGTGCTTTCCTCCCAGGCAGCACCCAGCGCGGGTGCTGCGCTCCCCGGCCGACGCGGGAGGGGTTCCCTTCCCGTGCCCGCCCTGGATTAACGGGCGTGTTTTGCCTTTTCTCGTGAAGCACTTCGTCAGCGAACGCAAGTACGACGAGGACCTGGGCAGGGTGGCGCGGTTCACGTGCGACCTCGACGCGCTGAAGAGGAGCATCGCCTCCTTCGGGCAGGGTGAGCCCAGGGCGGGGAGGAGCCGAGGCCTCGGGGGCCGCTCTGCTGGCCCCGCCATCGCCCAAACCCTTCACGTGCGCCCCAAATCGGATAGCGGCGGGGCTGGGAGCGTTCCCTTCGGGGGTTTTGTTTCCTCTCCACCGCGGAGAGAGGAGCCCCAGCCCCCCCCTTGGCAGGAGGGGTCTGTGCCCCCTCCCTTCCCCACCGAGCGCCCGTCCCCGTGAGCCGAGCTGGAAGCAGCCGCGCTCTCCCTTCGGCTCAGCCACCAGCCACCTCCACGCCGCCCCCACGGGGTCCGGAGGCCGGGGAGGGTGAGCGGTCTGGGGTCCCATCTGCAGAACTCATGTTTTGGGGTGTTTCTCTTCCAGTTTCCCACCCAAAGAACAGCTACTCCGCCCGCTCCCGCTGCGGCTCCGTCACAGCCGCGGCCCCCAGCGCCGCCTCCGCGCCCTCCGCCCCCGCCTGTGCCTCTGCCCCCGCCGCGAGCCTTACCACGGCCAGCAGCAAGAAGCCTTCGTCCTCAGCGGAGGCCGCCGGCCGCCCTCCCCAGCCTTCGCGAGAGGTAATGGCGGCGCGGGGGGGGGCGGCTTGCGCCGTGTTTGTGCCTCCTCTCCCCGTCCCCGCGCCCCCTCGGTCCCTGCCCTTCGCTGTCGGGATTCACGCGGGGCTGGGGGGCAGCGGGGGCAGAGCCTGGCCTGGCCCTGACGCCCCCCCTTCCCTGCGGGCGCTGGGGGCTTTGCTTTTCCCATTTTCCCCCCCTCCCTGGAAGCAAGAGGGAGGGTGTGGGTTGGGGTGCTGCGCCCCCCGCTCACTCACCCCCCCCCGCTCACTCGCCCCCCCCCCCCCTTCTGTTTCAGGCTTCCCAGGGGACCCGGAGAGCGGGAGCGGGGCCCCGGGCCCAGGGCCAGCACCACAGCAGCCCCCCCCCGGCCCCCGGGCGCCACAACACCGGCAACCGCCACAGGACCGGGCCAGCCCGGGCCCACGGCAAGCGGCCAACCTCGCCCCCAGCCGCCGGCAGCCCCAGCCAGACTCAGCCCACGGGCACCAGCGGGGCCGCGGCGCAGCCCGGCCGCCCCGGCACAGAGCCCAGGGGGCTCCCGCAGCGCCGGCCCCGAGCCCCTCGGCAGGAGGGAGCCAACTCCTGAGAGCCCCGGGCCCCCCCGGCGGCTCCCAGCTAGGATACGAACGAAGGAAAGTTTACACTTCTCATTTCTTGTGCCATTATTTTTTTTTCCCCCTTTTTTTTTCCTCCCTTCCTCCCTTCTCCAATCTCCTTTCTGTTCTCCCCCCACCCCTCCTGCACCCCCCCAGCCCCCCCTCCTTTTCTTTTCCCCTCCAAAAATCACCGTTCTCTTCAAAACCGCTGGCAGCGCTGGCCCAAACCCGGCCCCCCGGGCTCTTTTCTCCCACCCCCACACCTTGCCCTCGCCTCGGGGAACCGGCCCCCCCCCACGGCCCCATCCCTCGCGCTGGCAGCGAGGATGAGGAGGATGAGGAGTGCTGGGCCATGTCGGGGGGGCTGGGGGTGTGTCCCCCCCCCCAGGGACAGGCAGGAATCTGGCCCCCCCTCCCCAGGCAGCACCGGGGCCCTGCACCCTTTGCCCATTCTCTGGTTTCTATGTTTGGGATCTCTATTTTATTCACTTCCCCCCCCTTGCCCCCCCCCCAGCCCTTCCTTGCCCCTAAATTAAATTTACAGCAATACCCCCCCCCGGGGGGAGGCCGCCGCAGTCGTTCTTCATGGCTTGGTGAAGAAGATGATGATGATGATGCTGGCCTTGGGCCTCGCTGCCCCCAGCCCGCCCTCCCCAGCGTGTGCAGGGGCTGCTCGGGGGGGGGTCCCTGTCTCTGTGCCCTCCCCCCCCCTTCCCACGCCGGGGTTTTCCTTCCCCCCCGCCTTGGTTGAAGGAATTCAATAAACGAACCCCAACTCGGAGCTTTCGCAACTCCCGGGGGTGCTGCTTGAGGAGCTCGGGGCTGATTTCCCCCCCTCCCCGTACCCCCCTCGCTGCCGCCCCCAAAGGCACCGGGCTCCTCCCCACCCCCCCCCGCCCCCCGGCTCCTGTTCCCCGGGGCGAGGAACCGCAATCGCCCCCGGGGGTTCGGGCTGCGGGGCGGGTGCGGGGTCGCGGCGCCCCCCGGCCGCTGCCGGTGCCTCCCGGGGGGCGGTGCCGGGGGGGGGGGCAGCGCGGAGCCGCCGCTGCGATGCCGCCGATGCGGGGCCTCCTGGCGCCACAAAACGCCTTCCTGGACACCATCGCCCGCCGCTTCGGCGGGACCCGTGAGTGCACCGGCACCGGGGCGGCCCCCAACCGGCCCCGACGGCGCGGCGGCGCTGGGCACCCCCCGGGGCGGAGGGACCGGGACCGGGAAGGGGATCCGGACCGGGATGGGGATGGGGACCGGGACCGGGACTGGGATGGGGATGGGGACCGGGCTGGGGCGTGCGGTGCTCGGCGCTGGGCAAACCCCCGGGGCGGAGGGACCGGGACCGGGATAGGGACACGGACCGGGACCGGGGACTGGGTTGAGGATCGGGACCGGGACCGGGCTGGGGCGGGCGATGCTCGGCGCTGGGCACCGGCGCCCCGCGGGAGAGCTCCCGGTCGGGTCGGGGGGTGCTCGGCCGGGTCGGGGAGGGGGGCGCGCTTGGTGTCCCGGCTCCCGTCGCCCGCCCGGGAAGGATCCGGCCCCGCCGCCCCCTCCCGGGGCTATAAATACCCGCCCGCCCCCCCCCCCCCCGGCACGGCCGGGCGCTCCGCGGCACCGGGGCCGCACCGGGTCGGGACCGGGAGCCGTGGGGGGGCTGGAGCCCCCCGGGATCGCCCCGGTCCTTGGGAAAGGGCGCCCCCTCCCCTCCCCCCCGGCCCGGTGCTGGCCTTTCCCGGGGGGAGCGGGTGGGAGGCAGCCCCCCACGCTGTTCCTATGCAAATGTATGCAAATGAGGCAGAGTGGGCTCCACCGGTGCCAACGGGGCGGTTCAACCCAAGCGCTGCTGCGCGGTGGCTAAAAATAACCCAGCGGGCCCAGATGGCTGCGGGCACCCCCGC
>BOSO01012897.1:53299-63984 GCA_018403395.1 Gorsachius goisagi
CCCCATGGGCTCCCCCCGTGGCCCCATGTGCCCCCCCCGCCCCGTGTCCCTATGTTTCCCTCTGTTTGTCCCCCCCCCCGTGTCCCCCCTGCACCCCCGAGCCTGTGCACACCTTGAGCTGCTGCCAGGGTTTGCTGGTGCAACCAACACCCCCCCCCCCCCCCCATTCTCTGCACCCCCAAAGCTGGGGTTTGCTCCTGCACCCCTGCACCCTGAGCACCCCATGGCCACCCCCCCACCCCAGACCTGCCCATGCAACCAGCGCACCCCATGGCCCCAGGCCGAGGGCTGCCCGCCATCATCGTCCCCCCCCGCCCATGTCCCCAGTGCCTGCCTGGTTTCTGCCCGTGCCCTCCAAACCCTGTGCGGGGCTGTCCCTGTACCCCCCCCAAGTCAGGCAGCCCCCACAGCCCCACTCACCCCCCCATGTCCCCCCCCCAGGCTGGCTGCAGGAGCTGGCGCGGCGGCTGGACACCCCCTATTACCTGGCGAGGAGGAACTGCAGCACCGGGGGGGCCGGGAACGGGACGGGGCCAGGGGCCAACTGCAGCGGGAGCGGGGGGCTGCTGGGGGGGCCCTCGCTGCGCAGCGCCTACGTCACCTCCCTCTACTTCGCCCTGAGCAGCCTGACCAGCGTCGGCTTCGGCAACGTCTCCGCCAACACCGACACCGAGAAGATCTTCTCCATCTGCACCATGCTGGTCGGGGGTGAGGGGTGGGGGGGGGCACAGGGGGAACGCGGAGGGGGGGTCCTGCGGCGGTGCGGTGACGACGGGTGTCCCCGCTGTCCCCCAGCGCTGATGCACGCGGTGGTCTTCGGCAACGTGACGGCCATCATCCAGCGGCTCTACGCCCGCCGGTTCCTGTACCACAGCCGCACGCGCGACCTGCGCGAGTACATCCGCATCCACCGCATCCCCCGGCCCCTCAAGCGCCGAATCCTCGAGTATTTCCAGAGCACCTGGGCGGCCACCAACGGCATCGACACCGCCGAGGTCAGTGGGCACCGCGCACCCCGGCACCCCCGGGACCCCCAGGAACCCTGGGACCCCCAGGACCCTGGCACCCCAGCACCCCTGGAACCCCCAGGAACCCTGGGACCTTCACACCCCCCGGGACCTCCAAGAACCCCAGGACCCCGGCACCCCCAGGAACCCCCAGGAACCCCCAAGAACCCTGGCACTCCCAGGAACCCCCAGGACCCCGGCACCCCCAGGACCCCCAGGATTCCCAGGAACCTCAGGACCCTGGCACCCCTGGGACCCCCAGAAACCCCAGGACCCTGGCACCCCCGGGACCCCCAAGAACCCCAGAACCCTGGCACCCCCTGGGACCCCCCAGGACCCCGGCACCCCCAGGATTCCCAGGAACCCCAGGACCCTGGCACCCCCTGGGACCCCAGCAACCCCAGCACCCCCAGGACCCTGGCACCCCCAGGAACCCTGGGACCCTGGCACCCATGGGACCCTGGCACCCCAGCACCCCCAGGAACCCCAGTCTGGGCGAGCAGTCACAGTGCATGGATGGATGGGAGTTGGGGTGCCCCACCCCCCCCCAGCAGGGATTGGGGGGGGCTTGGGGTGCTGCAAGCCCCCAGCGGGGGCTGGGGGGGGGACGGGAGGACACTGGGCTGTACAGTCTGTGGTGGGGATGGATGGAACTGGGGTGCACCAGACCCATAGCAGGGATGGAGGGGGCCTGGGGGGTCCCCAGCCGTGCAGTAGGGATGGAGGGGGGGGGGGGATTTTGGGGTGCTGGGTCCATGTTGGAGATGGAGGGGGCCTGGGGGGGACCCCAGCCCTGCAGTGGGGATGGAGGGGGGGTGTCTCTGGGTGCCTGGGATGTGGTGGGGCTGGAAGGGGGGGGTCTTTGGGGTGCTCACTCTGTGATTGGGATGGAGGGGCTCTGGGGGGGGGTGTCCCCAGCCCCATAGCAGGGACTGGGGGGGGGACTTTGGGGTGCTCGGTCCATGATGGAGATGGAGGGGGCCTGAGGGGGTCCTCAGCCCTGCAGTGGGGATGGAGGGGGGGATTTTGGGGTGCTGGGTCCCAGATGGGGATGCAGGGGACCTAGGGGGGGCTCCCCAGCCCCACAACCTGGCTGGAGGGGGGGGATCTCTGGGTGCCCGGGCTGGAGGGGGAGCCAGGGCTGTGCCGGAGGGTGCAGGGGGGGGCCCATCCCCGCTGAGCGCCGGTGCGCAGCTCCTGCAGAGCCTCCCCGAGGAGCTGCGGGCCGACATCGCCCTGCACCTGCACAAGGAGCTGCTGGAGCTGCCGCTTTTCGGGGGGGCCAGCCGGGGCTGCCTGCGCGCCCTCTCCCTGGGGGTGCGCCCCGCGTTCTGCACCCCCGGCGAGCTCCTCGTCCGCCGGGGCGACGCGCTCCAGGCCCTCTACTTCCTCCGCTCCGGCTCCATGGAGGTGCTGCGCGACGGCACCGTCCTCGCCATCCTCGGTGCGGGGCGCGGGAGCGGGCTGAGGCCGGCGCTGTTGTGACACCGATGGCCGGCCTGACCTCCCCCTGTGTCCATGTCCCCCCCCCCAGGGAAGGGGGACCTGATCGGCTGCGGCCTGGGGGGGTCCCCGCGGGCCCGGGCGGACGTGCGGGGGCTGACGTACTGCGCCCTGCAGAGCCTGGGGCTGCGGGCGCTGGCGGGGGGCCTGGCCCTCGACCCCGACTTCGCCCGCGCCTTCCGCCGGCAGCTGCCCCGCGAGCTCAGCTACGACCTGGGGGGCACCCCCGAGGTGAGGTGACGTCACTGGGGGGACGGGGAGTGACGTTGCGGGGCTGGGGAGTGACATCACGGAGCTGGGGGGGGGAGTAGGGGGCCAATGCTACCCCCAGCAGTGATGGGGGGTTGGGGGGGGCAGAGGGGGGAGGCGATGTCACGGGTTTGAGTGGGTCCAAGACCCCAAGGCAGCTTGGGTCTGAAGGATGACATCATAGCTTCCTAGTGATGTCACCACTCTCGCTCTATGGTGTAACTCCTGGGTGGGGGGGGCACAGGACAACTCTGAGGCACAACCCATGGGGCCAAAGCTGATACGGGGCGGGGGGGAAACGTGGGGCTGGGGGGGGGGCAGTGCAGAGGTGGAGGGTGACATCATGGGGCCTGGGTGATGTCACGGGGGGGCACAGCAGCACGGCGCCCCCCCCCATGCCCCCGCCTGCAGGCAGAGTCGCGCTCGCCCAGCCGGGAGCCCAGGCCCCTGCCCACGCTGGAGGAGGGGGCCGAGCCGCAGCCCCCCAGCCCCGGCCCGGCCCCCTCCAGCCCCCAGCCGCCCCCCCCAGCGGGGACCCAGCCCCGCGCCCCCCCCGAGCCCGGCCGCCCCCCAGCGCTGCAGCTGCACCCGTGGAGCAGCCCCCCCGACCTGAGCCCCAGGTGAGGGGTGGAGGGGGGGGACGGGAGGGGGGAGCCCAGAGCCGGGGGGGGGAAGCCCAGAGCCCTGGGTCAGCGCCCCCCCACCCCCCTGCACAGGGTGGTCGACGGCACCGAGGGGGAGGGCTGCGCCGCCGACAAACCCCTCTTCGACTTCCACCTTGGGCCCCCCCTGGGACCAGGTAAGGTGGGTGGGGGGAGCACCCGGGGGGTGCGGGGGGGTCTGGACCCCTGGGTGCCCCGAGGAGACGCTCACCTCTCCCCACAGCTGGGGACGGGGGGCTGCTGGCCATCCCCCCCGCCCCCCCGCAGCCGAGCAGTGCCCACACCATCGAGAAGCTGCGGCAGGCGGTAAGGGGGGGGCCGGGCTGGGGGGCTGCAGGGGTTGGGGGGGTCCCGGGGGGGGGCAGGCACTGATCCCCGTCCCCCGCAGGTGGCCGAGCTCTCGGGGCAGGTGCTGCAGCTGCGGGAGGGGCTGCGGGCGCTGCGAGAGGTCGTGGTGCAGCTCCTGCTGCTGCCGCCCCCCCCGCGCCCCCCAGCCCCGGCCCTCCAGCCGCTGCGGGTGGAGACGGGGGGGCCGGGGCTCTGCCCGCACCAGCGCCCCCCCGCCTGCACCCGCAGCCAGCCCCGGGGATGGGGCCCCCCGGCCCCCCACAGCTCGCCCTGGCTGAGCCCCAACCCCTCCTGGGGCTCCCTGGGGGGGCAGGAGGGGGGGAGCCCCCCGGGGTGGCCACCCACCCCAGCCTCCTCGGGGGGCCACGGCCTCCCCCTGCCAGAGCTGGAGCCCCCCGGGCCCTGGGATGTGCCCAGCCTGGAGCTGGCATTGATGGGGGGGTCCCAGGGCCAGGGCCCCCCCCAGCCCCAAGAGGAGGGGACGGGCATGTAACGGGACCCCCGGGGCGACCAGACTGTACCCCGGTGCTGGCCCCCCGGCCCGGAGCAGAGCCTCCCCTCCCCTTTTCAATAAAGGAGCGATTTTAAGAACACGCCGCAGGAGCTGGGGGTCCTGTGTCCCCCCCCACCCCGGGGTGTCCCCAGCCCCCGGGGACCCCCACAGCAGGGCAGGGGAAAACGCTTTATTGGAAGGTGACAACCTCCAGCCACAGGCCTGGGGGCAGGAGGGGTCCAGCACCCCTGGGGAGGCAGCTGAGGGGGGCTGGGGATCCCCATCACCAAACTGGGGGCTGTGGGGACCCCCACTTCCCCTGCTGAGCTGGGGGGGGGGTCCCTGGGAGAGCAGCCCCCACCCCTCATCACTGCTGGGCCAGCTTGGCAGCCTCCGCCTTGATGAGGGCGATCAGGTCCTGGTTGATGAGAAAGACGAAGCGGAGGCTGGCGATCTGGGGAGGGGGCAGAGGGTGAGCAGGGTCCCCCAGGACCCCTTGCCACCCCCCAGGACCTCCTGCTCACGGGGGGGGGGGGCTCACCTCCACCACCGAGTTGTTGTTCAGCTTCCACTTGTTGCCGCCGAGCACGGGGCGCCCATCGATGTAGATGGGGCGCCGACCCTCGTTAGCGATGAAGAAATCCCCGTTATTCTTCAACTTGATGACACCTGGAGGGGGGATACGGGGTGAGGGGGGGAAAAAAACAAAAAAACCAGCCCCCCCTGCTCCAGAGCCCCCCGGGCCCTGCCCCAGCCCCGCTCCCCGTCCTTACCCTGCTTGCGGGAGATCTTCCAGGCCGGCCCCTCCAGGGCCAGGTCCACGTCGATCTGGTTGTCCTTGGTGGCTCTGCCCAGCGTGATCTGGGGGGGCAGGGAGCATCAGGGGGCTGTGGGGAGGCCGGGGGGGGCTCCCCAAGGAGTGGGGGGCTCTGCTGGGGGAAGGGGAGGGGGGCACAACGCCTGCACTCACCTCCCGGGAGCGCATGAGGTACCGCACCATGCGGCCCCGCAGCACGGCCAGCGTCTGGCTGTCGAAGTCCGGGGAGCTCATGCCTGGGGGAAGGAGGGGTGAGAGGGGTGGGGGGACGGACAGCCGGCGGGGGGGACAGACAGGCAGCCCCCCCCCAGCTCCCAGCTCTCACCTGTGATGCTGTCCACCAGCACTTGCCACTTGTGCAGCTCCTGCTCCAGCTGCCGGATCTCCCGCTTCTGGCGTCGGTCGGCCACGGTCAGCTCTGGGGAGAAGGGGAGAAGGAAGCTGGGGAGGGGGCGGGGGGCACCTGCCCCCCACCCTGGGGGGGTCCTGGGCCTCTCCCTGCCCATTTAGGCTGCCCAGAGGGGAGCAGCCTGGACTCACCGTGCTCCAGCACCTCGTCCCGCACATCCCTGGGGAGGGGAAGAGGGAGGATGAGATGGTGCCACCCCACACACCCCCAGCGCAGCCCCACTCTCCACCCCAGCCCCCCCAAACCCCCTACTTTAGCTTGCTGTCAAGACGGTGCCACCCCACACCCCCCCAGCACAGCCTCTGCCCCCACCCCAGCCCCCCCAAAGCCTCACTTCAGCTTGCTGTCATCAAGCATGTCCTCGGCGTCCGAGAAGTTCAGCACTTGGTCCCCCTTGGGCAGCGGCTGCACTGGAAGGAGCAGGAGGGGAGCGGGTGAAGGGGCTGGGGGACACAGGGGACACGGGGGACAGGGGACACAGGGGGACCCTCCAGGCCTCACCGGTCTGGTCTTCGAGCAGGTAGTACTGCTTCATGAGCTGCCAGTGGAGCTGAAGGGCCTTGGCTGTCCGGGAGGGGTAGAAGACATCGGGGTGCTTGTGGAGCAGCTCCTGGAAGGTGTCGAGCGTGGGCTGGCTGGTCTGGGGGGGGCAGAAGGGACACGTGGCACCGAGGACACCCGGCGAGAGCCCGAGACCCCAGGCTGGAGCCCCCCACCCTGCAGCCCACTCCGCTCCCAGCCGGCTCTTACCGATCCCACCTTGTTCAGCAGCTGCTCCTCGGCTTTGCTGAAGAGCACTTTGCTCTGGATGGCGGCGATGGCCTCGGGGTGCAGCTGCCGCATGGCCTGGCAGGCCAGCCTGGGGGTGGGGGGCGCGGTGTGAGAGCCCCCGCCGGCCGCCCCCCCGCCCGGCTCTGCCCCTCGGGGCCTGCCCCGCACTCACTTGGAGATGATGGGGTCGTAGAGGAGCGCGTACCAGCGCTCCTGGATCTCCCGCAGGTTGAAGCGGCAGCTGAACTTCACGCCCAAGTGGACGGAGGTCAAGTCGTTGGTCTGGAAAAGCCCCCAGGTGAGGGGACGGTCCCCAGGGGCCAGCCCCAAAACGCAGCAGTGGCAAACGCCGCCCCGCGAGGAGCCCCTGGGGCCGTCACCTGCAGCACGGTGTTGATGAGCAGGAGATCGTCAGCGGGTTTCCAGCGGCCCAGGTCCTTCGTCACCTGCAGGGGCTGTTTGCTCTTCTTCATCCGCTTGGCGAGGCCGGGGGTCGGGACCGGGCTGGGCGCAATGGGGGCGGACACGGACTTGGAGACCTGGGTGGGCAGAGATGGGGGTTCGGGGTCTCCGAGCTCCCCAGACCCCCGGCCGGCCCCTGGACGCCCCCGCCAGCCCCTCACCTTCTTCTTCTCACTGGAGGAGGGCTCACTGCCGGAGCAGCGCCCGGGCTCGACCCCGCCGGCACCCTTGGCCCGGCTGGAGGATTTGGCGAGGCTGCTCTCTACCAGCTCATCGTCAAACTTCTTCCGCTTGATGAACCTGGAAAAAACGAGCAGGCTCCAGGTGGGGGGGACCCACAGGGCACCCCTCTCCCACTGGCGGGCAGGGTGCAGCCCCGGGCCCCCCCTCTCCCGCCCCGGCGTACCGCGAGGAGCTGCGGCGCTTGGGGATGGCGCCCGAGGCCTGGGCCGAGCCCCGCTTCTGCCCCGCCAGCGACTCCTCGTCCTCGGAGCGGCTCGTCGCGCCCGACGCCATCAGTCCGGAGAGCAGCACGTCTGCGGGGGACGGAGCAGGTGGGGGTCCCCAGCTGCCCCCCCCCCCCCGCCCCGCCCCCGAGAGCTCACCCGCGGGGCAGCCGGGACCCCCGGGCTCCCCATCACGCCCTGGGGGTCCTGGGGCGGGGGGGAGGAGACGACGACTCCGATCCTGCAGGGGGACCCCGGGCCCCATCACGCCCTGGGGGTCCTGGGGGGGGGGCCGACACACACGACACTCCGAGCCTGCGGGGGGGCCCCGGGAACGCAGGGGGAGGGCGGGGACACGCAGGACACGGAGGGAATGGAAGGGGGGTGAGGGTAGGGGAGTGGGGGGTCACGGGGCGGGGGGGAGGCAGCGAGGGGCACGGGGGGGGGGGGCACAAGGGGCCCCGCAGCGCGGGGCACCGGGGGTGACCGGAGGGGGGACACGGGGGGCGGGGGGGGGCGCAGGCCCCCGATGGGGGCTCCCACACAAATCCCCCCGGCCCGGGCAGGACTCGGGTCCACCCCCCCCCACACCCCCGGCCTCCCGCGGGGCGCCCCCTCCCCTGCCCGCCCAGAGCAGCCGGTGCCGGCTCCGGTGCCGCCGCCGCGGCCTCACCATCCCCGAGAGCGGAGGCTCCGCGACGGCGTCCGCCCAGGCTCCTCCATGGACGGCGGCGCCACTTCCGGGTGTCCGCCGGAAGATTGTTTGACATCATCACCAGGCGCGCTGAAGCCGCAGCGGGCGCCGCCATCTTAAAGCCTCCGCGCGGCCTCTGGAGCGAGGCGCCATCTTGGCTCAGGGCACCGCCATTTTTCTTAAGGGCAGGGCGGTGCCCTCTCCTTTCCGGGCCGCCGTTGCCGGTGGGTCGGGGGCGGCCGGGCCCAACCCGCAAGGTGGGGACGGGGACGCGCCCCGTTATCCTGGCCTCATCCCGGCCCCGGCAGCGCAGGCTCCCGCCGCCTGTCGAAACGGCCACACCCATCATGGCGCCCCACACCCATCATGGCGGCCTCCACACCCATCATGGCAGTCCACACACACTCCCCCCCCAGGCCACACCCATCATGGCGGCCTCCACACCCATCATGGCGGCCCTCACACACCCACACCACACCCATCATGGCGGCCCCCAGGCTGCGAGGAAGGGAGAGGGTCCCACGGAGGGGCTGAGCCTTTTATTGGGTTGAGCATCGCGGGGGGCTGAGCTGACCCCGAGGGGCCGAGCCCTCCCTGTGGGGCCCATGGGCCCCTCGTGGCATGAGCAGTCCCAGCTAAGGCAGGCGCGCGCCGGCACACGCGTGTGCCCCCCACGCCCGGTGCCGAGGGTCCTTCCCCAGGGCACGGGTCCTGTGTCCTGCGTCCCGGGCGCCCGCTGCCATCCCTGGGGTGGGGGCTACGCCGAGCTGGGGGCGACGCGGCTGTCGTTGGCCTTGCTCAGGTTGGCGGCCCACTCCTTCCTCTGGATCGTCCCCACCTTCTCCTCGCGGAACTGCTGCCGCTCCTCCCGCGGGATCTTCACGGCGTGGTACTGCGGCACGGCCGGCGGCGCGTAGCGCGCCCGGCGGAAGAAGCCCAGCTGCGGGGGACTGGCGAGTCAGGGCCCCGCGGGGACGCCCCGGCTTCGGGAACGGCTCCCTGAGCCCATGGCGCCGGCGCTTGCCCGTCCCTCGGCGCTCACCCCAAAAGCATTGGGGGTGGGGGTGGGGGTGCATTTTGCACCAGCACTTGCACGACCGCGCGCCAGCACTGCAAACCCTCGTGCATCCCGGTCCGGGCACTGCAAACCCTTGCACAACCGCGCGCCGGCACCGCAAACCCTCGCCCGCGGACGCCACAAACCCTCGTCCCTCCGCCTCGCCACGCTGCCGGCCCCCGCGCACCCCTGTGTGTCTGCGCTCGCTGCCCGCCGGCGCCGGGGCGGGGGAGCCTGGCGTTACCGCTCGCCCTCCAGCGCCTGCTTGTCCGCCGCGGACGGCTGCAGGCCCAGGCGGGCCCGGTAATAGTTAGCGGCATAGCGGGACTTTCGGCTGCTCCGCTTGAAGAAGCCACACTGGGGATGGAAGCGAGAGGGGTGAGGCCGGGCAAGGCCAGGCTGGGGTGGCACGGCACAGCACAGCACGGCTGGGGTGGCACAGGACAGCATGGGGTGGCACAGCACGGCACGGGGTGGCACAGCATGGCACGGGGTGGCACAGCACAGCATGGCTGGGGTGGCACGGGGTGGCACAGCACAGCTGGGTGGCACAGGACAGCACAGGGTGTCACGGCACAGGGTGGCTGGGGTGGCATAGGATGGCACAGTGTGGCACAGGGTGGCACAGCACAGCTGGGTGGCACAGGACGGCACAGCATGGCACGGGGTGGCATAGGAAGGCACAGGGTGGCACAGCACGGCACGGCATGGCACAGGACGGCTGGGGTGGCACGGCACGGCATGTCCAGGGTACCCTGTGCCACGGGGAGGGGGGGCACACGTTGCCTCGGGGACCCCGTCCCCGTCCCTCACCTTCCAGAGGATGAAGACCAGCAGGGCCAGCACGAGGACGCCGGCCAGCACGGCCAGCAGGATGACCCACCAGGGCACGCCGCCGGCCACCGCCGCCCCGGGGTCCAGGTAGATGGAGATGGGGATCTGGGGAGGGGAGGGGGGGGCGGTGAGGGGGCAGCGGGGTGGGGGCCCGGGGGGGCAGGGGGCGGCGGGGCCAGACCTGCGTGGAGGCGTCCCTCAGCACCAGGTTCTTGATGGAGGAGGTCACCGAGACGCTGGCGCGCACGATCAGCTCCACCGAGGTGACGGCCAGGAACTCCTGCGGGGGGGGGGCCGGAATGGGCTGAGCCCCCACCCCACGCCGGGGGGGAACCCATCCCCGTCCCCGGGTCCCCATCCCGGGGTCCCCGTCCCCTCCTACCTCCAGGAAGGTGCCGTTCCAGAGGCGCCCGCGGGCCGTCAGCACGGCGGCGCGCTCGAAGCTGTGCAGCGGGCAGCGGAAGGGCAGGCAGCGTGCGGTGCCCTGGGCACAGTCCTGCGGGACAGGGGGGGTCAGCCATGGGCAAGGGCACCCCAGGAGGGGGGGAACCCCAGGAGGGGGTGCTCCCCAGCAGCGGATCCTTCCCAGGAGCAGGGACACCCCATGGGTGGGGGCACCCCAGGAGCAGGGGTACCCCAGCAGTGGGTGCCCCCCAGCAGTGGGTGCTCCCCAGGAGCAGGGACACCTCAGGAGCTGGTGCCCCCTAGGAGCTGGGACACCCCAGGAGTGGGTGCCCCCCAGGAACAGGGTCACCCCAGGAGCAGGGACACTCCAGGAGCTGGTGCCCCCCAGTAATGGGTGCCCCCCAGGAGCAGGGGTACCCCAGCAGTGGGTGCCCCCCAGGAACAGGGACACCCCAGCAGTGGGTGCCCCCCAGGGGCAGGGGCACACCAGGAGCAGTGACCCCCCCAGCAGTGGGTGCCCCCCAGCAG
>BOSO01012898.1:0-67550 GCA_018403395.1 Gorsachius goisagi
CCCAGCATCAATACAGGCTGGGGGATGAAGGGATTGAGAGCAGCCCTGCCAAGAGGCCAACAGCAAAACACAGCACTTGTACCTGTATTTTGTCTTTAAATAGAGCTGTAAGGGTTAAGATAAAACCAAAAGATTAACCTACAGCTATGGCTTAGTTCTGTGACCCCCGATCTTCTTGGAAGTTAGTGTACAAGCAAACATACATTTTGCAATCAATATGGTCTCACATATCTACACACTGCAAAATATACTCCTATGTGTAAAGTTTTTTCAACCATACAAATGCACGTCGGCTGTTAAACCTACCATCAATAATATATTCCTTTTTTGTGCTTTTCAAGGGGGCATCACATTTAAAATTATCATCGACTGAATCTGTAGTTTTAGCTATGAACAGTTCAATCTATAGTTTACGACAGAGATTCAGGTAAGTTGCAGCACCACCAAAAGTTCTGGATTTGGTTGTGTCACTTACAGTGATTTCTTTACAAAGTATAATTTCTACCTGTTTATGTAGGTCTCTAATTCAGTCACAGGTACTCTAAGTCCTAAAATGAGGCCATTGGAGAGCCAGAAATACTTGAAACGGATTTATTTCTAATTGACTAGATTTCATGTTGATTGTACTCCTGTAAGACCTGATTAAGGGAATTCATTACCATTTACAATTTTATGACAGCACACTTTGGAGATTCCAGCCATGGAAATTATCAGAGTCTAATCAAGATACGCAAACTGAATAGAAAAGCACTGTAAAAAAAAAAAAAAAAAAAATCCTCGATTGAATCATGCTATAAAATTTTCCTAATAAAAATCACATCTCTTGAATTCCAGGCATACTACTATCGGTTTCTGCCATTAAGAAAGTATTTAGTAAAAATTCTTACTAAATGCTCCACAGTAATCAAGCAGCTGATAATAATGGCTTTCACAGGCAGAAACCTTTGGGATGGGCATGCACATGGGACCGTGCTTCCCTAGGAACAAAGGGCAGTGATGCCCAGGAATTCCACACTTAGACTCTTAGTTTTCTATAAAACTGGGAGCTGGGGTGACCCTATGAGACGCACCCTTCGCTTTGCTTAACTTCTATTTTGCTGCTCAAATACTTCCACATGTATTGCTAATCCGAACAATTTTTATGCAAAGCTCATTTCCGAACACTGCTGTTGATGCTGTCAGAGCTACCTATCCCTGCACCTCATTACAAGAGCAGAGCAACGTCTAGGCAGCTCTGCTTACCGTGTAATGCAGCTGTGCAGGGAAGGAAATCATTAAGCCCATCATGTGAACCAAATCCTTCAGGACATACACATTAATGAGATTTACGGAACCCACTCTCTGCTTCGCTGCTTGCAGGAACGAAGGAGGCAGAGACAGTGAGAAAAGCCCTCCTTTTCAGCATTTATATTAAACTAGAAATATGTTTTGTTCAATTCACACTTTTAAAGGAAAGAAGCATTAAAAAGAGATTTGCCATTACGTTTTATGTCTGCTTCACATTCTCTCACGGATTTTATTTAGTCTGCCTCACAGGTTTGGGGTTTTTTTTCCCCCACACTTGCCTCACCTCAAAAGTTTTCCCCAGGCCTTAATAAATCTAAACTCCTCTTCTCCCAATGGTTTTTCAGCCACACATGGAGAGCGGCCATTTCTGCCCCTTTCGCAGTACTGGAAGCATATCAGAGTTTCATTTCCCCATATGCTTTCCTTTTATTTCATATTTTGACACTTCTCCTGTCTCTCCCTTCGGTCACAGGGAGCCACCAGCTCCTCCCCAGGTTTTTGTACAAGATCTTGGGTCGTCTCCTAACTTCCCACCCAACAAACAGGTCACTAGGGGCTGCCCTCTCCCACCACAAACCTGCAGCTACCAATATACCTGACCGCTGCATTTCTTACCATTACAGCTTCCCTTCTCTTGCCATGCAGGGCTCTCCCCACAGCTACATGAGGCACCAGAGCCGCACCACCACTGCCTGGGCAGGAGGACCAGGCAAGGCGGGATGGCCCTCAGCCCATCTCTTCTTACAGCAGCACCCAGGCTGCTGACTTGGCTTTGGCTGCCCGGATCCACGCACGCACCCAGGCTGCAGGACAGGATCCCCCATCTTCTAGCCTGAGGAAGACTCATTAGATCATAGCAAGTCAGAAAGACTACAAACAAAATAATGTTTTGCTATATTAAATAGAACCAAATATATGTATATAAAATTACAATGTTTTGTATAGTATAATAAAGGCTGTTATATATATATAGGTATGTAAAAAAAAAAAAAAAAAAAAAACACCAAAAAAACCCCCAAAAAAAAAAACCAAACAACAAAACCCAACAACCACCTAACCTAAAGACTCAAGACCGGAGACTGATATGTGCAACAAAGACCTACGATAATATTTTTAAGAAAACCACAGAACTGGGATGAAAGTTCCATTTCACCAACTACTAAAAGCACATAAAGCACAGAGCATTATGGGATACAGGAGCCTGTATCAAACATCACTGTCACTGCTGGCTTCCCCTACAAAACAGCACAGCGTGCTCCGTCATGAACGTCTGCTTCTCACATCTGCAGTGACTGTGACAGCTACGAATGTAAATGGGAAAGAGCAACATTAAAAAAAAAAAAAACCAAAAAAACAAAACTGAAAAGGTAATCAAAGGCCTGACACAATCACATCTAGCTTTTAAATATATTTCAGTGTTTATACATTGTCAAAGCTAGTTCTAGTTATGAGTAACTGTTGTTCCTTACGCTTCAGACTTATTGGAAAGGCAGTTCAGTCGCACACTGATGCAGGCTTCCTCTTTCCCACGAACAGTTTAGTAGCACTGAGCAAATAATTTAAAAATTGAGTGACTTAAGTTTATTTTCCTGTTCTTAGAATTATTTCACACATTCACTTTCACAAACCACACTTTGTATCCGATTCAAACATATATATCCCTTATCAGGGAGTGACATCACGGGCTCTGATGGATTATTTTGGTCACAACGTAGACTGAAGACCAGCTTGACTCTTGAAAAGCTCCTAACCACAAGTGCAAACTCACTCACACATTTCAGCCAATAAAACACAATTATTCGCATCAAATTTGCACACCTGTTTCTGTACCATTACCTTTCTCTTCTAATAAGTATTTATCAAGTAAATATCAATATTTATCAATATTTATTTATTAAGGCATGAGTATTTATCTTTGATAGTGCCACTACCATAGAAGCAAACAGTCAATTATTAAATGCCTGATAAACTAGACATTTTTGTTGTACTGACCTTTGAGGTACACATATTTTTTTAATCTTTCTCTCCTTTTTCCATTTCTACAGACTACTGCTCCAAATTACACTAGTTCGTGTCACCACACAGCTTACAGCAATCCCTCTCCCCCATTTTACATCATTTCTGTATTTTCACTCCCCTTCCAGTCCTCATCCAAAGATACTGTTAGGACTCACTATCTTATCTTTGATCTGTGCTCATCGTGTGCATTAACGGACACCTGCAGCAGCCAGTGCAAGAAAAGGCACCTTCCGTTTTTCTTATCACATAGAAAATAAGTTTTTTAGTTTTCAGATCACACAGAAGTATCAAGCTTTACCGAAGGACACCTAATTTTAAATCACTGTTCCTTTTGTTCTCATTTTCTGATTTCTGAGTTTAAAGTTTCTATTTATTTTGTAATGATTGGATAGGAAGCCGATGAAATAATTCTAGTTTAAAGAAGCTGTTTTGAATAAAAAGTTGTAAGTCGTCTCCAGAGTACTACCACAGCTTTTTAAATTGTATTTTACAAGAATCACAGGAAAGATAAGATTTAAAAAATAAATAAATAAAATTGAGAGACTAGAAGCCTTTTTGAATTGAAAACACTGAAAATGCAGTGTATAGATAAAGTTAAGAAAAAAGATGCAAGGAACATGTTTGTGCTGTAAGACAATGGGCTCTACACAGACTCACTAGTCCATCAGTTGTCACCTAACTGTATGACACAGGCATTACAGTACAAAATCCCAAGAATTCTTTATCCAAATCTAACACTAGTTACAAATTTACAGTGAACTCATTAATAAATTGCTTCCAGAAGAAAACAGGATTTTTAACATGTCAAATACAAGAATTATTATAACATTAGTCTACCTGCTAGGTCATATCTAAAGTATATTTGGTAGAAGGAGGGAGAGCTGTCATGCGTGAAGATAAAAGTTAACAAGATCTGCCAACCGTCTTCACTACAGGCTACAGTTAAGCTGCAAATTCCTCTGCTCTGAGATCATTCTTATAATCCACCCAACACTGCCAAGCAGGACGAGGAACATTTTCCTTCCTGGCCATCAAGCAGGTTTTTCAAGAATTTTTGACCACCTGGTTATTGAAATACACCTTCACAGAATCCAGCAAGACACACGGTTGAAGTCCTGGGCTGCAGCTGTAGGTTTGTCCACCTGGCACACCTAACTTAAATGATTTGTCTACAAAATCAGTTTGGGACACTTACCTGTCAACAGACAGACGAGAGCAACAATGTCAAGATGATCATCGGAATCTAGCACGCTCTCATCTCAGATTCCTGTAAAAAATACAGAAAGACGTAAAGAAGATCGACACATGGAGAAAGAAATTCAGTGACCTAATGGCCACCCTATTTAAAATCTATAAAGCAGAAATGCTCAAAGCACAAAGGGGGGTTTGATATGTTAAGACTGCAAGAGAGAGAGAGGAATTTTATCACATTGCACATTTCCAACATATTCATCATGCTGTAACATAAATATTATGCATAGCTTTGCAAGGGCAGAGCCTGATTTAACTTCACTCCAGAGTGCTCCTGGCAGCATGAAGTCAGTACCAAGGCAAAAATAGCCTCTTCTGGTTATCAAGACAGACATAATTTCAGGCCAGATCTGACAGAAGGTGAAAGATGCTGCACTGCTGTTTCCCACAAACATCTTCTTTGATTTAAGTCTTGCCAAAGCACTGAGCGTCCCGGGCACGCGCGTTTGCTGAACAACCCAAATCTGGATAGCAAGATGTTTGGGGTTTTTTCCCCAAGTCCACCTGAGATCCAGAAATTAGGGTTTGCTGTTTCTAGAACCCCAAAGAGATTCCCCAAATCAGCAGACGTGTGCTGAGGATCACCGTAAGGGACAGCCTATAGCAAGCTAAGTGATACGCTCTGAAGTGTGTAAGACTTGGTTCAAATTTTATTGCCTTCATTGATGGGTAGAAGCTCATGCTGAAGAAGGTCTTGCCTATCGTGTATTTATTCCTTTTACAGGTATAAATGGAAGGTAAAATCCAGAGATTTCCACTGAGAAAGCAAGTTTGAAAAACTTTTTTACTTTTTGGTGTACTCTGGTGTACAGTACTCCATCAAAAAATAATACTGGATTATGTTACATCTGTTACTTCTAACCACATTAAGAGGTCTAAACAGGCACTCTCTATTAGGCACAAGAGAAGTGTAAACCAGCCATGCAGCTCCAGAAAAAAATACAGAACATGACCATAAGTGAAACTGGAATTACTCAAGGATAATTCCGTGAACATCATTGGCACCACACCATTTAATCCAATATAAATAAAAACTGACTTCACCTCAAATTCACCCTCCTTATTCAATGCTTCATTAGACCCTTCCTGCTGGGCACATTCAAGTTAACGCTAATATGTACACATATACTCAAGCATTTAAATAGACTTTCAGTGTATTTAAGGCCATTCTTTATATTAAAGACAGGTTTTGATATACTTTACAAAAAAGAAACCAATCCAAAAGGTTTTGAGGAGGAAGAAAATACTTACAAATCGGTCTCCAGCACCCGCACAATTCTGCACAACTATCTTACAGCAACAACAAAAAAAGCTATTTAAGGACATTTCCCACACTGAACTACTGTATTTTGTACCCCATAGAAGCAAGCTGCATTTCAGATTCAACCTAGTAGGTTTTCCATTTTTAGAGCAGGAGAAAAAAATGTGCTCTCCACAATCGCGGCAATCACAGGAAAGTTAGGAAAGGAAAGATCATCAGCTCCTTCTCGGAAGGCAAAAACCAGAATCCATACAAGGAAAGAAGTCAGCAGATTAAAAGCAAAGCAAAATCAACCAACCTAACAGGTTTCTTAATCTCTGAGAGACAGGATAAACTGCTTCCGTTTTTGATCTCTTTTACACACACAAGCTTTCATTTTATAAACGGATCCAGAGACAGAGGAGGAAGAATTACCTGGGACTGGAAATACCCATCACAAATGAAACTTTCCAGAATTGCTCTCAACTGCTGGCGCATCTGCTTAACATATTCCAAAACTAAGCTTTGCCAGTTTTAGGAAAGATTTATAACTTGGTCAGTTTGGGATAGATATTGGCAAGATTTACTAAAGGTATATCCACAGCAATAGCTTGAACCTTAAGCAAATGTTTTGGGACATTGTTGGTAAACAACCCAAATAACAAAAGCAACATAAATGTTAAGCATTCAGCTACTAAATATCCTACACAAATAAAGGCTACAGGAATTCATTGCAGTGAAATTTTGCTCTTCATTGTGGAATTGAGGAGAATGCCAGCAGTTTGTTCTGTTGGGAGGCCAAATTCTTCTATTTACAAAAATTACCCAGCGGCGTGACTCCGTTTCGTACTTTGGATGTTAACTTATTTTTCACAGTAGCTTCCAGAGCTAACCCTAAGGATAAGAAAACCAATGCGGAAAACAGTGGTTGGCCAAGAGCTAGGAAAAGCACTTTAAATGAGAGTATTTGTGTATCACAAATTCATAGAAAAAAAATTAAACTGTGCCAATACCAGTTTCTTGATGAGGCTGGGAGAGGTTACACAGCGGAGAAAGACACCACCATTGGAAAAGTGAGCAACTGTCCTGTCTTCTGTTTCTGCAAAAGGATCCTCTTAACACCCATACGCAGACAAAAATTACTGAGATCCATCCAAATCCTGTTCTCCTCTCTTCAAGCACAGGGCCAGTAGAGCAGAAGCTTCTCTTCACCTCTGAGCCTCCAACGCATCCCTAAATAAATCCCTGTGCCGTGATATCCCAAGTTACTCGTGCATCCCTAGCACTTCCTACCGCAACAGGTTTCTCTTCCAGACATCACCTTCACGTGTGGCTGGGCAAGAGAGCCATCTCTCCGGTGACACACCAAACACAACAGGCAACGTGCCTGTCCCCCTGTGGGAGCTCTAGCATGAGTCTCTCCCGCACCTAATTGCCCACTTTTAACACGTTTGTGAGAACATAAAACCTTCAGAGATTTCCGTTCCTTCAAAAAATTTAGCTGAACTTAAGTGATAAATTCACAAGCCATCAGAAAGTAGGAGGAGAAGGACAAGGGAGGGAGAAAAGCCTGACAGCATGGTCACATAAGCCATTGTCCTTATCAAAAATCAATCTAAAAACCACCAAAACCTAACTCCAAGCTGAACCAGAGATAAACAGTACGGTTATTTCTTTCCACGTGATTCGGTGCTGTGCCATGAAGAGATCTGACATTTTTGCAGTGTGCAACGTAGCAACGGGGTTGAGGGAGTAGTATAGCTGCAGCCATGCAGTATTTATAGTCATCTCTCCTCAGCTTCTTAGTGCTGCTCCTTTCCCCCCGGCAAATTAGCCAGGACACTGCCTCCCAAACGCAGGGCGCTGCAGCTGCTTCCACTGCTGTAGGGAGAGCGTCTTTGCACCCGCCTGCTGCAGAGTAAAACATTCCCAAAGGGACACAGGGCAAATCTTCCCCCAGATTTGGGAACTTTCAAAATTAGAAACGTTCCAATATTTGTATGAATTTTAACAAGTGGAATGAAAATGCCAAAATTTTCACATTCCTTTTTTTCATGGTAATATGTACATTTAATGAATTTTCTATACAGGAAGATAACCTTGTTTGTGGGCACTTCTCCATGCCTAGGGGCACACCTAGGAAAGCACAAGTTACTAATCAATATGAGCAAAGCTCAAGTAAATTCAACTATTGAGCAGCTAAGGCAGGTCTGTAAGCTCCTTGGCAGACAAACACCCATTTATTCTGCCAGTATTCTGACTCACATAAACACAAGTCAAAAAAAATCATACAACCATACTGGCAAACTCAAGTAAATATTTCTGCCTAACTTCGTAACACTATTTCGATGCCAGAGCAGCCCCAGTTTCTGTTTCTGAACCGGCTCCCAGCTGACCAGCCAGCTTATCTGCACAGATGCCTGCACAGCCATAGAGAAATACCCATCCCTGTAAATTTATGAGGATGGCACAGAAAATAAATATACTGAAACACTCAAAAATTAAGCATTTGGGAGCATTCCACTACAGGATTAGCACGTTTTAACTCATACAATTGAAAACAACAATTCCATTAATTTATACCTAACTTTTCTGAATGCAAACAGCCCTTACAGTCTTAATGCTATCACCGCATCCTAAGTGTTCCTTTTCTATTTTCACATGCACAAAAAAAGTCATCAGCTTTGAAGACCCTCTTATTTGCACACAAGCTTACATTACTCGCACCTTCTGAAAGCAAAATTTATATGCGATGTCTACAGAACGCGAATACCAGAAGGCTTCACGTGACTACAGAACACTTTACACGACCCAGTTTAGTAAAAAAAACTGCTAAAGCAGTCCAGTTACGCTACATGAAAGTACTGGCTGTCGCTTGAACAGTAACACTCATATAATTTATAGAGAGCTAAAGGCACTTTGCACTGTAAGGCTCCAGGCAGTCCATTAGTTTAGTAATACTCCGTGACTCCAGACATCTTTAATACTAATAGACCCCAAACACACACACTGAATGCTGCAACTTTTTCCCCATGTTAAATTGAGAGCTCAATACCGAGGTAAATACTAGGACTAAGGCTTGCGTCTCTGGCACATATGTACATGATGGATTCAAATGCTACTTAAGAGGGACTTAATTATCAAGCTGATTTAATTCCAGCTCAGCATAGAACAAAGCAACAGGCTGAAAAATCAATTTAGCAAGGGAAGAGCTATCTGAGATTTTGAGAGACTAATACTTCTAATTTTGACATTATATAAAGCCAGAACAAACAAAGAAAAGTCTGTTCACAAGGTTGAAATGTGAACAGAATCAGAAAAACCGTTCAAGGAAGTGGAAAAATAGTTATTTTATTCATCAGGAGAGACCATATTTGGGCATATATTTAAAATTCAAACAGAAAGAACTCTACTCGGACCCTTTTAGAACTAAATATGGAGTCTACAACTGCTTGAACACTTAACTGAAACGAATTCACATATTCGTGACTCTTGGTTTTTTGCTATGCTCGACTACTCTAATTTTTTTTTCCTCAGCAGTCTAAATAAACATAATGTCTTAAATGCTTGTATACTGTGTGGTAGCAGAGATTGGTCTTCAAAAATGCCAGATGCTTTGCAGCTCCAGATTATTCGGTACTTGTGGCAGCAAGTTCAAGCTAACAACAAAAAACAAAATTTAATTCCTGTCCAAATACAGACAACATAAATATGCACTGTTAATTTCACATACACTGAAGACACCAAGAACTTCCACAGTCCCACACATTGTCTCTTCAAAGACACTTAACGGGCACAGGAAAAAGGCAGCATCAAGAATTTGGGCAACAGAATATGCTAAAATGAGACAAGTTAGCACAAACCCAGGGATAGTCCATGTAAGTGCAAAGTAGACATACAGAAGAGGTCCCTCAGCCACCACTCGGGCACTAGATGGCTTCTTCCAGTTCCCCGGACTTGGAGGAGGAGGGAAGACAAGGTGCAAAGGCGTGAGCAGGATATTATCCCACCTCCCTGAGCTGTGCTCAGGGTCACCTCACCAGTCAGTTCAGCAAACCCAGATCATTTCCACGACAGACTCTGCCTGGACCATGCAACAGCAGGGGACTAACAAAGGCTATTTTCAGTTTTCCTAGAGTTTTGTGCAATGTTCATGACCCCACCTGGACCTGTGTTACAGCTGACTTGACTTTACCGGCCGTTATTAAACCTGTTTCCAAAACACTTAGCATATTAGATAGTTGTTAGACCTCACTTAGTAGCTTTGACCTGCATGCAAACTGCAGATCTCTTAACACTTTGGCCATGCATAATGCAGAAGAGCGCATGGGGGAAGTTAAGAGTAGATGTAAATCCCTGGCTGAAAGAGCGACACGCTTTGTCTGTGCTCCATGGTCACGCAAGCTGAGCACCACGGGGCAGAAGACCATGACCGCTTGCTTTTGGAAGCCAAAAGGGACATGTGGTGCTGTAGCATGAGCATATGAAGGAAGACCTTCTTGTGACAACAAGAGCCAGAAATTTACAGATTTGATGTGTGAAGCTCAATCAGCCTGTATAAATGTGGAGTATAGTAACCCTTTAGTAAACTATTAAATCGATGAGCTGATACAAATGTCAATCTGTCAGGATCTGAGAAGTTTCAAACTTCACAATCTCAAAATAAGCTGAATGTAACTAGCTGATATGATTTAAGCAAAATTCAGGTCTGTCGTACAAACATTCCCCACTTTTTAAGTGGAAAACAGTAGTCCAGGGCTTTAGATAGGACAAGCACAGTAGCACGCAAAAATCCATCCCAAACTCCAAATGCTACTGGGCAGTACCGCTGCCCAGTCTTGCAGAACCTCTAATCCAACATGTCATTGTGCTGCTTTACACCAGAAATCTCCCGGATACAGGAGCTATAGTAGGCACCCTTAGGGCAACAGCTTTATTTCCCTCCTCCTCTCCTAAAGTGGGACAGCGACAAATTCAGAGCATACCACTCATGGCTGCTGGCTTCTCTTAACAGATTACTTAGTGTAGTATAACCTTCATTAAAAAAGTCCCTTTAGGGAAAACACTGAAGAGTCAGGATCAGAAGAGCTTGCAAGATATTTAAATAGCAGTTGTGTTCCAAACAGTTGGACAGACAATCACCCGAAGCCGAGCATGGTTTAACTTATATGATGAGGATACTCGAAACCTCTGAGCGTCTCATCAACTAAGGAGAATTCAAATAGCAAGAGACCACATGAAGCAATTTTTTTGCCTGGCACTTCGTTAAGGGATGGTCCGCAGACACCAGAACAACTGCAGTATATACAGTACTCAGACTGAGAATTAAAGTCAAGCTCAAGAATAAAATGTACCCTGCCAACAATCCTTTTCCATCCCCCAAAAATAGCTGGATGTCTTGCCAATAGTCTATGTGAAACCTATTCAATGCCCATGTTCAGTATTTCTAAGCCGAAACATTTTCACCCCAAGACGTAAGCTTATGGATACTCATACCACTAGGAAAGCCAAAACAACTAATATAACTCCAAGCAGATAAATTCTGTGTTTATGATGATGAAACAAAGACTAGAATCAGATTCTGCGTTTTTGTTGCCTGTTCATAGTAGGTTAAAAAAATGTTCAGTTATGGAAAGAAAAATACCTCCTTCCTATGCTTATCTACACATAAAATGGCAATATAATTAAAATCATAAGTATTACTGCAAATTATAAGCAATCAGCAATGAAAGAAAAATGTGTCATCCTCAGTTCATGGCTCATAATTATTTCATTTCCCAAATAATGCAAAATCCATGATAACTAATAAATAATAAATGCTTTTTGAAAAGCCAGAAGGTGCTCACCTTTGATGTGATTTTTCATGTAACTCATCAGCTCTGCCCAACTCAATGAAGTCAATCCTAAATTTTGCACTGCAAAATTTCTACTCCCTTGTTCTACGAGAAGGTGAACAATTTTGAAACTCTAATTCACAGAAAGACTTGTACCCATTTTCTATCTATACCTATAACTGGATTTTGGGCCTAAACTCAAAGGAAAACCTATAAATTGTATTTACCAAACAGAAGCGGGCTACCTGGTTTTTTAGGCTTCAGCACATTCAAAGGGTTGTGTATGTTACCAGCTATTGACCCAAAAGAAAAATATCTTTTAAAGAGGTGAATGAAATCCACAGATTACTGTTACCTAAAAGGAAGAAACAACCTTAACCTACTCAAACTAGCAGAGTACTGTATTTGCCAAGCTTTCAGCAGGCCAGATGGCTCCATTTTATTTACACCAACCATCTAAATAATCACTGCTGCATTGTTACTGTTCTGACAACAGGAGGAAGGTTACTACCCGCAGTTCTAAATCACAAATCACAGAGGGCAGGTGCAGCCTCCGTTTCTTTATCATTCTCTTAAAGACAGGAATTTTAGTGAAAGACAGGAATTTATTAACTTTCCTGGCTGAGCTATGCTAAGTGAAGAGAGATGAAAGATGGAGTAATGAAAGGGCAAGAAACCAGAGTTGTGGCTGACCCGCACAAGGAGAGCCAACCTGCTCGGCATAAATTATTCAACTGCCAGGTCTTGCCTGCAACTCCAATGGCGTGAACGCTCAATCCATTCCCATTCGGTTCAGTTTATTTGCAACACGTTTAGGTTGGCGTAAGAGGACAGGATTGTTAGTATTTGGGGGGGCTGGGTTAAAAATTTGGTTAAGAAAACCATTTGCCATTATCAGAAGAAATAAACTGGCTTACATCATGCTAGCAGCATTTAAAGAAAAGAGAAATGCAGGATAAAATGCAGCGATATATTTCAAATAATTTGATCAACCTGTCATGGAAGATTAAACTGTTCTTACTAAAAATACTATGACAGCCATATCAATAACAAAAACATTTGTGCCAATTTATAATTTTGTTAAGGTTTAGCAAGTGAATCACCATGCATATAACACGCCACTAAGAGCTGCTGCCACATGACCTCAAGAAATTCATCAGGTCTAATTAATCTGACGGTGCAGAGTCTCTTCATGGAGAAAATTACAAGAAAACAAACACGAAAAAGTGAAAACCACAAACAACTTAAAAATTATGTATGTTGCATGTCAAAACACAAGTTGTTCATTTTATCCCAGATCACCAGGGATCTGTTTTCCTTGTTCCACTAACGCGGTACAGGGAAAGATGCCCTTTAAATGAGCAGCGTGTGAGCCTTTCCTTGGAGCAGATCTCAGGCAGACTCCTGGAGGGAGTTCGCCTCCCCAAATGCAATCACTCGATTCAACAGGATCTGAGACTTAGCCTCCTAATCCAGCCTTGGATCTACCTGTGAAATGTTGTGAGCTGGAAGGGAATCAGATGAGGAAATAAAACCACAAGAAAACACGAGCCCCTAACATGCTGTGAACACAGTTTACAATGAATGAGACCTAACTAAGTAGGTAAAGCAAGTAAGAAAACTTACCCATGGATTTTTTGAGCTGCCAAAATGGGATTATCTCCATATACATTGGAGAGTATCCAACAAGATTAGACTCATTTGTATCACAACACGTTTATGTGCTTTACCACAGCAGATATCTAGGGCAGAAGCATATCTTAGGCATCTGTACGGACAATACACTGTCTTTTAAATTAATAGTTTTACTCTAGGATAGGATTTCTCTTCTTTCCATTATGAACAGAGATAGCAAACAAGCAAGGTTCAATGAAACTGGAAGCACAACAAATGGAAGAATACAAAAGCTTTACACAACTTACAAATTCTTAAGTCTGCCCATTTTGGAGAGCCAGATGCAAGCAATGCACTAAGGTCACAATCTCAGTTCAAAACAACCAGGTATCAGCTTTGAGTCTCATTACCAACCCACCATCCCCAGGGAAGTCACTGTTCCCAGGCAAACACATCATCTCTGATAAAGGGATGGGAGAAAGGAGAATAAAATTGACAGATGTACACAAATCTCAGTGAAGATCTCAAGTTAGACGAATAAAACCCATGCTAATCAACCAAATTATGCAACATTTATTTACTTCTGCTGAAAATACACTTAAATTTTCATGACAAAAGAATTACAGGAGGAAAAGAAACCCCTAAGAAGGCAGCCTCTGATATTTTATATAAATGACACTTGACTCCAGCTGTCTCCGGTCGAGCACCCATGAGACACAGCTGCGCCGTGCTGAGTCCCCTTCATAAAACACAACATCTCCGTGAGAGCATTACCTGCGTTTGCGTGCCATTATTGATACCGAGACGGGAGCTTTGGGCTGGTGCCTCAGCGATGCACTGGTTTGACTCTCTGCAGCAAAGCTCTTGCACTAGCGCTGAGTTCTGGCAGGCAGATTGCACCCGTCTGCCTCCCCCCTGCACAGTTGCACCTCCTATCCTATCCCCATCCCAACGAGCCTCCTTTGGCTTTTTGCTACTCACATGCCTAGATAGACATGGCTGTGTATACCACATATGATGACGTGGCCCATTTATTATCGAAGTATTGAATTTAAGGTCTGCTGACTTGCATTCTGTGGAGAATTAAAAAAAAAAAAAAAAAAAAAAAATCACCCCTTCTCTGAAATGCCAGAGATAATTAGCACATTAGTGGAACTTCATTTATTAACACCACCAAGGCACCTGAGCCACAGGTATAAAATCCTTGCTCATGTAACATACTGCCATAGCCAGTTACACCAGTAACCAGAGTTACACCTGGCATCAATTTGTTTATTTGTTTGGGTTTTCCAGTAAGGATCTACTGCACAGAACATCAGCTATTATTTCCACAGGGGATTTATTCAGCACTGTATTCCCACTTATAGTATGAATGTAATTTAGGGTCTTCGATTTTTACGAACTTGGATCTGTCTATAGTATAAAGTGTAAATACAACTAAAGAAAGCACATACATTTTCCCCTAACTTTCAAATACGGGTCACGCTGCCTTTTGTCACGTGTGTTTCTTCTATTCACAGCTTGCCCCCTTCCCTGGTTTTATCTGCCTATATACAAGTTAGTTAGTCTTGTCCATGTGGCCTAGTTTTGTTACCCACAACTTTGTTTGTTTAACCCCATAAATACTGTGAAATAATAAAATACTAAGAAGATTTATCCCCACAAAAATAAGCTACTGAAAAAGTCACATATACCTATAAAAAGACATTCAGCTACTACAGATCATTAAACCAGCTCTACAAATATGTAGATTGCTATGTGTGGAACTGACCTTCCATGCAGAAAAAATAAACGTTAATATGCCCCAAAGCAGTATACGGCCATGTAGCCTGTTAAGTGAATTCAAATATTGATACACACAGGGGTAGTTGTAACCTCTGGTTGAGTGATCTTTACCCTGAGAAACAGAGTAATTCAAACGCGATCTCAGACAGAAACAACCCTTCCCTTCCTCCCCCTCAAAATACGAGGTGTATGTCTGTCAGGAATTAAGCAAAGCTAACGCTGCATGGTGTCACCCTGACCCAAGCTACAATTCCAAGGTGCACCACACACTTAAAGAGAAAGAAAAAAAGTATCTGGAACTGTGAAGAGCACATTTGTGCACGTGAAATACAAAAAAATTAATTTGCTGAAAGATGTATGTGGCTTCCATTAAGCAATTCTTTAATTTCTAGGTGACTGAGTATGCTTTGCTGGCTACGTGGAAGAAATACATAAAAGCAGGGAACACAAAACAGCTGTAAAAGCCACCATTGGCAATCATCCATAGATAAGACCTGAGCAGCCGAACCTCCCTGAGCTATCCCGGGGGACTCCCGAGAGAGCTCTTCCTCCAAAGAACAGCTCTGGGTCCTGTTTCCTATGGGGAAGGGATCACTAGCTGTCCACAGAGCTGCATCAAATAGGAAAACTTACATCACTCGCAGAGCGCTTCCAGCTTAACATGGGAGAAATCTGAAGGAAGGAAAGAAGCCGGCTGTGGGAGCAGCAGGAGTGCATAAGAAAATGGCAGATCGAATATCAAGTCCATACCTACAAAGTGACATGGGCAAAACCAGCTCTATGCACACAAGCTAATTACTGCCATTCAAGGAAGACAGTATTTTGCAAATGTCAGGTTTATGAGCTGCATTCACAAGAATAAGTAGAATATTAGGGAAGAAATAAGGAACAGAATAAAAGTCATTAAGTCATGTTATAAATACATGAAATGCAGGTCCTGACCCTATTCTTTCTCTGACTTCCTCTGCTTTCTCCCAGTTTTGAAAGGGCTAGGGTGGAACTAGAAAAGATACAGAAAGTTGACCAAGAAAATAAATATATAAAAAAGCTACCATACACATAAGAAAAAGATGTATTACAACTTCTTAAGCCTGGACAAATTTTACTGGGAGGTATTATGAGTACCTGGAGAAAGCGAACAGAGTATTTACTGCTGCCTCTAATAAAAAGAGTAAGAAACAGCAAGTGCATCTCACAGGCCCAAAACACATCATGAAGCTGAGGAACTCACTGCCACAGGATGCCATCGGTCACCAAAGCTCAGCATACGGCCAAAGCGCAACTGAACACAATCCTGGAGAAAAACCCATCAAAGGGCTCTGAAGATACCATCACTGTCTCAGTGAGGGTATGGGCCATAGGTTCATCTGGGAGAGACACCAGGAGCATTATGGGAAAACCATGAACCTAACCTATCCAATGTTATCTGGTCAACATCTGGTTCAGTACCATATTAGCAAGCCCACCTGCTGTGGTCCAGTTTGGCCATACCTTGCATTGCAAGTCTTCTCTGTGCCTCCCCATCCACCTCCACTTCCCCTTCCTCGCCAACAGTGGGATGTGAGTGGATGCTATCTACATGGTATCTCAACTCCAAGTCGTATCATTACACTTTCCTATTGGTATTATGTATGTTACAACATTACCAATCACAGAGAAATTAGAAGAAATTAATATGGCACTGAAAAGTAGTACAGAGAACATTCTCTGGACATCAATTTTGCAGGACACTTGCATGGAAATTACAGGCATGGAAATTGTAACCACTTGATTATTAGTAGGAAACAGAAGTGAATAAACAGTATGAGGCGAGAACAATAAGGACTATGTCTATAGCGGTTATTTTTCAGATAAATCTTCAGAGGCCAAAGCACATGAGTATCTTGCATGCCTCATTAATACCAATAAATGCAAATACAATAGTAAGCAACTGGAATTAAGTATCATCACTAAGTGCTAACAGAATCAGTTGTTAATGACCTATTAGCATCATAATTAGCAAATTGGATATTTATGCTCATTATCTATCGTTCAAATCACAAACAATATTCTGAATAGCTTAAAACACAATATTATCAATAAAAGTCCCACCTGAAATGTTATCTTTTCAATTAAGAGGTTACTGAGTTTCCCCATAAATGCTCTAAGGTTTAGTTCTGGAGCTGCTGGATGCTGTGAAAACCCACTATCCATCAAGACACTGTTTCATAAAGAGAGAAGAAAAAAAAAATCAGATTTTTTTCTCCCCAAATAAAGTGCAATTCCTAAGTGTCTTCCAACAACTATTATGCTGGCAATGCTTTGTTGCCAGTATTAACCAGGTTTCCTTACCACATCGAGCAGAGAACTGCAAGGCTGAGGTCAATACATTCCCCAGTTCAACAGTATTCACAGGTCATGGACTGGGTTTAAGCCAGTCCTACTCAAACAGCATTAGTGGAAATCGTTTTGCATTTTTCCAAGAAGCCTCTAACTCTTACTAGAACCTTTGTCTTGGTAGTCACGTGCTACAAAGCCCAGACAGCACAATACCCACTGTGCAAAAATGTACTCAATCTGTTTTAAATGGATCTACCAATTTCAACTAGAAATTTCAATTTTTAGCTCTCATGTTGCAAATTCAATGAACAGTTCCACATACGCTTAATCCACCACTTTCCTGATTTTGAAAACCTCAGTTCTTTCTCACTCAGCCTTCTCCTCTCCAAACTGAAGTCACAGCTTCTTTATTCCCCCTTTGTATCTCATCCAACTCCACTACATCCTGCATGAGATGCAGAGATATATAGTATTAAAGAATTATGTCACACTAAGTGTTTACACAGCAGAAAAATGATGCCATGATACCCTCGGTCCTCTTCTTGGGACCTTCTTGTTCATGCCTAACACAATGTAGAAAATTAAAAACAGCATTCTTTAAAATTAGAACTCGTATAGCCTAATACAGCAGGTATTGGTATGCAATCAAGCCCTCCATGGCATAGCTGACACACAGACATCTGAGAGCCTGAGAAAACAAATCACTTACCAACGTGAGTTCAACGAGTAACTGTTCTGCATGCATGCTACATGACTGAGCTTTAACTAAACCTCCTGAAACACAAATGCTCAGAGGCCAGAATGGGGCATATTGCAGTATATTTACCCTATTCTTAAAGTCTTTCCCTACGCATCCCTAAGCACTTACCCAAAATAGGCATTTTTAAAAAAAAACCCTTTTACTCTGCACTATATAAACTGCGTTAAACTATGTTACCTAAATTCTCTGAGGCCTTTTGCTGCTGAAGGATCACACAGCTGTACATGAATGATGGAATTCGATGATTCGGATGAGCCTTTCAAGGTTTTGTCTGTACTTCTCTCAAACCTCAGTATATTATCTTCCTTATCATCTCAAACCTATATAACCTAATCCCCTTTACCAAGAGGTCTCTATTACAACACTGATTACCTCTGTTCAACATTGAAATAAAGGATACAGTTACAACATATTTGAATTGTTGCTTATTAAAGGACACCCAGCATTTGGGACAATCCCTATAACCAGGTCTAATGCAAGCATCCTATAGCTACACACTACCCTTTCTCCTTGCACAGCTTAAGTCCAAATAAGCCCAGAAAGTTCAAAGGATGATAATGTTTGACTTTCAGCTTCATCACTCTTTGGCTTCTCTAGCTCTAGGACTGTTCTGCAAGGGGACCAGTCCTACTCCATCCACCCAAACCCAGCCCAAAGCAATAGCTGCCCTGTCTTTCTCTTTCCCATACTTGCCTGGCCTGAAGGTTCTTACAGCCTCTGCTTTTAACTGCCTGCGAAATTTCTCTTGAGAAAGGGAGAAAACTTTTATCAAAGACTCTGGTAGGTAACACTTCCCTTATCACATCGCCAACCAACAACATTTACAACAGCGATCTCCACAGCAACTCTGGAATGCAATCCAGTAAATAAGAATTGAAACACAGAGCAGTTAAAGGTTTTTTTCCTGGCAAGGGATAAAGTGGATGTGAGTGCTCTGGGTAAAACAAACTAACTTACGTAAAATTTCTAAAATCCTACTGAATCAACCTAACTTTGTTTGCAGCTTCTTTTCAGGAGTATGTCAGTAGAACTCAAGTAACATTTGCTTTGGTAGAACTAAAACTCAGCAGAAGCTCTTCTTCTGCATGCTTCTCTAATCTTGAGTTTAAACAGACCACACAAAAACCTTGTACCCTACTAATGTCTGATTTGGGAATTGTCATTACTGTGGCTTGGGATGCGGTAGTTAAAAAAAATGTTCCCAATGTATGTAACTGTCAACTGCTTACACAAAATTTTATTTTCACTAGTTTCGAAACACATTTCTTTTCAAGAAATTGCAAACTGTTCTTAGGCCACTGCACTCTTTTCTCTTTACAGAAACCTAAGCATTTTACAAAGGATGGACCACCTTAATGGCGTTATTTAGGAGACCTCACTGAACGGTCCTCAGGGCAACACGTTCCATCGTGACCTGAGAAATCACAACCACCTTTACAATGGAAGAGAAGTACATGGAAATGTAATTTCAAGCATTCCAGTGAGTTTTATATATTGCCAGAAGTGACAATACCAACAGTCTCTCCGTCTACCTCTGAACAGCTCCAGCCACAGGACGCGGGAATCCTGTTGGCATTCATCTGACTAAACAACTGATAGGTACACCTAGAATATTCCTTAACTAGTTCAGTGAATCTTCTGAAAGCATTATAATTCAGTGAGGCTGCCGGGAATTTGCCACACTGTCCTTTTTAAGAAAGCCTGAATTAAAGGCATGTCCCCATTATCAGCCAGTCCATTAATTAAATGATCCACATCCAGAAACTAGAGCAGGAATTTACATGCCAGCCCTGTTCCAGACCACCAGTTCTCCCTGGCATCATAGCAAGTCCATACTGGGTACATCCTGACTCTGGGAAGGACACCGGGGCTAAATGTTCTTTTAGGAAAATGCAATACACTAATGAACAAGTGATTTTGGTCTTCCTCACACACAGGTAAATTAATGAAGAAATTCTGGAGAAACAATTAATTAATTATCATCAGTAGAACATACTAGTGTGTAACACTGAGTGAATAAATTTCTTCAGGAAAAATAAATTCAATTACACTTTCTGAGCTTCATAAACAATTTTCCAACAAACTTTTAGCTGACCACTTCAGGCAGATTGAATAGTAGGCAAATTAGGGCCAAACGGACATCAAGAAGGTGTTTAGTGCATTCTCTGCCCGTAAGAAAGATAAACTAGACCTGGGTATATCTCAGCAGTTACCTCTTACTTGGTCTTACAACTGTTCAGAGACTTTAAAAGCTCCCTAAAAAGTCTGAAACAAAAATAAGCATTAACCAAATAACCCTCACACACACAGGTAGAGTACAAGGTATGACATCCACTGCACCAGCTCAAGACTTTCACATGGCAGAAATATCAAGTATACGAGATAGCCATGAAGCAAAAGCACATAATTTTTTTTTTTTTCTGTGGCCAACTGCAGCCAGTATTTATGGTTACCTAATAAACTCGCTTCAATGGTTACATGACTTTTTTAAATGCATGATAGTATTAAAGTAATTCATACAACTTGATTAATTCATTTTGAAAGAACATTAGCATGGTTTGAACTGACAAAATTATGCCCGAATTTTATTACAGCAGGACTGTATATAGCGATTACTTTCTCCAGTTCTGTTGCTGGTTTGGGGGGGTTTTTTGCATTCCATTTTTACATTACATTTAAGCCAGACAGCTTTCAAGACAAACCCAATGTTCTCTCCCAGGACGAAATGTCACCTCTAGCTGCTACTGCAGCACAAACATTTTGGTATACATTCCCAACTATGGATGCAACATCTGTATACAGGTTGTGAGAAACTGATAAAATTAACCCGTGGGTGGAACACAGCACATCTAAGATGTTTAGGAAATCAGGAACTTGCGCATCAGCCAGAAATGCCCAAGGGGACCCAAGCCCTCCCACTGATAAGATTCCACAGGCTCAGTGGAAAGCAAGAATTAAATTCATTTTTGTTCATTTTCAATATTGAGCTTTATTTTCTTGCTGGTTTGCATCTGTGAAACTGCAGAATTACTTTATTACTCAGGGAAAGATGTGATATTTACATGGAAATCTGAAGTCCTTATGTCTTAACCAACTGGCCTATAAGTAAAGGTCTAGAAAACTATCTTGCTCACTCTTCTAGTCACCAGTTAAATAGATGCCTTTCAGAGATGACATATTTTAAAGTTTGTATACATGATGCTTCTCACTGTACAAACTTTTCAAAATATTATAATTCATAGTTACTTACTGAGAGATTACAATAAACTGTTTACAAAAAAAAAAGAAAGCAAATTTCTAAACTGAAAAGCTAAAGCTACCACCTAGTTCAAGCAGTTAAACAAAAATTTTAAGAGAGAGATTAAAAAGTAGTTTTCAAAGTGAGAGTTGACAAAACTGGAGAAAAGCTGAAATACTGAACAGCCATTTAATAAACAAGTCAGCTGTAGACAAATCCTAAGAAGGAAAAACTCAGTACAAATTATTTTGCAACAACATTGTGGAGCAAAGCTTGGGTTAACACTGATATGCAACATAAATTACAAAAGGCCATTAATTAGACTATACTTCATGGGACCATTTTACACTTCTACATAAAGAGTAAGGAAATGCTGATATCTGAGAATATCAGCACAATACTATTTTCAGTTTAGGTTAAAAAAATTACAGAATCTTAGGTATCAATAAATATGAATATAATTAATATATGACTACACATGTCATCTTTCACTACGCAATATTCCATCACTCTGAATAAAAATAGTGAACATGAACAAACTGTACAAAAAAAGTCAGTATGCATTTTCTGCTAAAAGCATATGACCAAGAGCCTGAAACTTTGCTAAACTGATATATTCAGCGTAACTAGCACTGGGTTTTTGTCCCACCTGGTTTGGCAAGCAAGGGAGCTTTGCTAAAAAAGGAAGCAAAAAGTAATTTGAGGAGTTTCATTTCATGGAGTTTTATACCTTCTTTGTCAATCTGAAGTCTCACGTGAGAAAAGTTTCATAGTAATTCTCAAAGCCTTAGTCCAGCTTTGTTGACAGAAGAGAACATCATACCAAATAGGTGGATTACCACAGGAGAGAAAATTTCAAGGAAATGTTTACGTTTTCAGTTGAACTTTAAAAAAGGCTCCTCTTTCTCTTTCCTACCTTCCAAACATACAGAGGGTTTTTATTTCAGGAACTCATTAACAATGAAGATCGTGTCCTCGATAGAAAGGAAGACAGAAAAGCCATCAGACACAAGAACGCTGTTGTATATAGACATTTAGGGCTAGAAATATAATCCACTGGAAACCAAAGGAACAGTGACACACTACGATCCGACTCCGTGGGATATAAGTCAGTGCAGTGCCATCACACAGCTGTGTGGGAGGTATAACTCTTCCCGGGAGAAAAAATTAAGAATACAGTGTTATTGGGATATTATAGTAAGGGGAACAGGAGAAAGAAGAAGTGTAAAAAAGCAAAATACTACCCTTGGACTATTTTTTGTAGTGTGGATCTTTTAGAAACCTTCATATATTGTCTTCCACGTGGCATTTAAAGGCTGCTTCACAGTGCCTGCTCTTTGCATTAACACTGGTGATTTTGAAGCCGGCTCTGAGGTGGCATAAATAACTGACTTCAGCAGAGATGCTGACACCAGCTGAGGATCTCAAAGAATGTAAAATAAACACTTTTGTCCCTCAAATGTTTTTCATGGGTTTTGAAGTCTGAAAATTTCACATTGCTTTATTCTGGACGTTCATTTTACAGATGACTGACAAGCTAAGCAGCATTCATAGCGATACATAAATGTTACTTTTCAAACCTGACTGTAAAAGTGCAAAGGCCAGAGTAAAAAGCAGAATTTGTCAAAATCTCAGTCCTTCCATGACAACATTTTCAAGTATTTGTTTAGGGGTAATCTTCGCTATCACATAAACACCATGCTGATGGCAAGGTGATGCACAATTTTCTGGTTTGTGCAGCAAAGCACATGTTTTTGTTCTATGCTTTTTCATCAGATGGAAAAAAAAATGGTAATTTCAGTTCAGTTTTGCAGGTGGTGCTTATGGTATTTACAAAGCATAGATAACAGCTCAGCTACAGGCTGGTGAGCTGGTAGACATCAGAGGACAAACCACAAAGATGGTACACAGCAACTATCAGCAGCAGTGGGAGTTGTAGGAAACCTCAAAACTACAGTCAGACTGCAGGAGAAGAGGGACGGCTGCCTCCTCTGTCACCAGCTCTCATCCTTCACGTCATTGTAACTACACAGAGGATAGAACCGGGGGGATCTCAGACTTAGAGCCCAGGGAAGGAAAACAGAGAAAAAACAGCGTCCACAGGTGCAAGACAACTTCTGTGGGGTGAAAGGCCAGGAGGGATGTTTAGTGCTGACCTTGAGATTGCTCTTCCCTCACGTAAGAAGCCTCTCCCCGCTGTGTGGCCTTACCTTGTGTCCCAGAGCAGAGTCGTTCATACGGCAGCTGGTGCCCACAAAGGCAAACCTGCAGACCCCCTCCTGCTGGGCTTGTGCTTTCCAACGGGGAGCAGATGGATCGAAGCCGATGTAACAGGGCTGAAAGTGAGAAATGGGAAAAGCGTTAAATTTCTGTGGGCTGTTGACTTCCCAAGCAGGTTTCAGGCCTGTTTTAGAGAGAAGACGACAGCGAGCAGAGCAGCCAGACTTCCACCTGGAAGCCCCTCAGATCCTCCCCTCTCAAGCCAGAGTCACCGGAGCACAAATGCAGACTTTTATGGGACACAGCAGCCAGGCAGCTACCACCGCAACCTCACGCAGGAGAGAGAAACCTGCCCTGAGCCACATGGAAAGAAGGGCCCTCCAGAAGGACCATTCTCTATTCACCGCTGAAGGCACTTAAACCACTAAAGTTAGGTGAAACGAAACCAACCCTTAATTAAATATATTTTAAAGCAGTAAAGCCCTGTAAGCCATTCAGTGCAGGCCACAATTTTGCCTTGGTTCCTGGCCCTGCTTCATTATGATAGCAGGCAGAGAAAAAACCAAAAAGGTATTGCTTTGCTTGAGTCCTCGTCTAGATCCCTCCTCTCAGGAGCCCAAGGTGACACATCTTGATGATCCTAATATGAATTACATGCTTATAAACCACAATTGCCTGCAGCAGACAGGTAAACAAGCCTTGTCTACCAAAACACATTGCCATTGCATTTTAAAATTTCAGCTTTTTCAGGTCTAATCTGAACAGCATATTAGTACGTGATAGGAGAGGGGCAATGACTAAGCTGAACTAGGTCTTTGGGTACACATCAACTTTTCTTGCTCCCAGAGCAATTCCAGTTTCTGGGAGCTAATACAAGACACTCTTAGTGAAAAATGTATAAAACAACAAAGGATAAAGTTAAAAAAAAAAAAAAACAAAAAAAACACAAAACTGGCCAGCAGTCACATTTCTTTTTATTTTCCCTAGGAAGAGAAACTGGGTAACAAAGGATATGTGACTATCAGTAGTAGGAAAGGGTGTCATCTTCTTGCTTATATTTTTCAAGCTATAATGTGCTTCAGAAAACCCTATCTTAATATTTCCTGGAGAAGACAGAAATTGTACAGTCCACTGCACTGATGGTAGGATCATTCTGCAGCCTTATTAAAGTAATGTGTGATAACAAAACTAATAACAATATACTACACCAAAGTCATGTCCTATGGGAATATTGTCTAATTGGATAGGTATCATTTAAGAGAGACATAATGTTTCATACAGCTACCATCATTTATAGTGTACTTAAAAATCTATTTTCAGAAACAATGACTACAGATACATATACACGCTAGACTAAATTAATGGGTCAAATTACCGAGCTCTCTACAGTGATGGCATGCTGTAAGGGGAACCTAATTGGAAAGCAGCTGGTTTAAAAGAGCTAGTGGAAGATTTCCACAGGTCAGCTACCTGCCAGTTTAAAATTTACTCTTAACTGCTAACATCGAAGCTGTAAGGACACGTCCTGGGAGTAACCCGAAGGCTGGCAAGTGGCACAAGTTTTATTACACTCCATTTTTCATCAGATCAGGGCTTTTGAAAGTCCCTCTCCGGAGAGGAGGTGAGCGGTAGTGGCAGGCATCTGATTACTCCCCGGCTGCAGCATGGCAGTGGGGCACGACTCAGGTGGGAAGCCCTCCCATTTCATAACCTCATCAGGGGTGTGGAGGAACAGTGGTGCAGTCTTTTTGATTAACTGAAAAAAATGTCCACATTGCAGTGGTCAGTAAACCATTTGAAAATAGTTTTAACCAAACAGTTTTAACCAAAATGTGACTATTAACTGAAATGTAACGTGGTTTCCAGCGACACACCTCCTTCACATCACTCCCTCTCATGAGAAAAGCTGCTTTCAAAACACACGGATGAGGAACATCAGCGTAATTCACTGACAACCTACTGCACATCCCTGTTCCTGCCGTCAGCCCTACTTTTATAATAGGCTGATGGGATCCCAGTACTGGCTTTTCTCATTACATGTATCTTCATGTACCCAGAAAATTCTTACCTCAAATTCTTTCATTATATGCCTCATTTAATTATAGCCTACATTTTGGTTAAAAATTAGATCGGAGATGGTGTACAACACCCTGTCAGTGATACCTTAAGCCACCAAGATGACCAATCCAGATTTCTTACTAAAAAAATTCTGAAAGAAGACACTTAAAACATTTCCCAGGAAGGGAAGAGGAACTCCGAGTCTTTCACACCTAAGTCAACATCATAGACCTTCAGCTGCAAAATTGATTAACTGCGACTTTTACAACTTAATGAAGAAGCTGACCACCAGTTCACTCAGAAATGCAGAAAGCCAAAGGGAGCACAAGAAATAAAGCTGAATTTGGGAAAGAATTTTACATTTCTTACCGGGTGGGAAACAGGGACATTAGTTTTCACCAGCAGCAGCAATTCTTTTACCAGCAGGATTAAATACATGGCATTTCAAGGACTTATTCTAACACTTTTCTAGTTGCCTTTCCCACTGATTATTTTTACCCGTACATCCCACATTAAGGTCAGAAAACACTTTCTCCCTGGTTACAATAAACATAATGCAACACTTTTTAACTGCAATAGATTCACTCCTGGTCATTTCTCTCCATCTCTGCTTCATTAATATCTATCGTCTGTCTGGTTTGTTTTTTTTTTTCTCACCTACCTTTTTTTCCCCTCAGTACTCAAGCTGGGCTTCATTCCAGCTGGTACAACGCATGAGTGACCATCGGCTGTTTTAAGGGACCCAGAAACAGATCTCCCTACCTGAGACTTAACAATCAGAAAGGATGATCTGAAGAAGTCACAAACTACTCAAGACACACAGCCTCTTCTCGCATCCCCACGTAAAAGTCATGACGGTGGAATGGTTGGATGATGTAAAATATTTATATTGCAGCGTTAACACAAATTAAAGGAGGAGTATCTTGATAATCAGAATAAGGACTGTTGAACATATTCTCTGTTACAGTCTGGTGATTAAACTTTAGATTTAAAGCGTAAACTGCTGAGCTTCACAGTCTCAGTGTTGAACATAAAAATACCATTTAACTAACTGTTTTTCTGGGGTTTGCTTTCAAAATTTACTCAGACAGAGTAAATATCCTGTCTGTAATTGAAAGGATGCTAGTCCCAGAACTGTATTTCCATAACGACTGCATCCTCATTACAATTCTCAAATTTTGTCAAGTACTCGCTCTGCTGATATTTTGTCAGTAAGGTTTAATTAAACAAAAAGCGCAAGTGCACTATGAATTTGAAATTGCAACCATGAACTGGCGTACATGGCTAAGTGTAATGGCATTACCAAAGGCTAACCCAGGGACATTTAGAACCCAAATGTAGGAATGAAGTGGTTTAAATCACTTACATACGACAACCCCTTTGACATGAAGGCACTATAACAATTTCAGAAGAATGATGCCATAGGCCCTGAACATTATGGCTACAGCTTTACCAGTAAAGCAAATAGGCCAGAGATGGTTTATGCTGCTTAATTGCCTGTGCTCTCGTTAGCATAGGTTTTGTCCGCTTACCCGGGCATCCCAGAGTGTGAGTGCATGGGCACAATTTGGGCGCTCAGAGAGCCCAGGCTCCATCCTCCAGACTCCAACAGACAGTCTTCACTCCATTTTGGCAAGGAAGCGAGCTCAGGTGCGTGGGAAAGCTGTGTCGTGCCATTTGGCCTCGGAGACAGAGAACAGCCACTGGCCTATTTTATTTAATTGTAAAGGCATGGTCTCTGGCGCCTCTAAGAAGGTGTCGGCACCACACTTACTGCATCATTCAGCATCCCCTCATTAAGCATCCTATTGCTCAGCCATGCATAGCTATCGAGGTCCTCGCAGCACACTCACGCCGATGAGCACAATCCGCATTTTCCCATATGCTACAACAGATCCCTGCACACAAGAAGCATAAATGCTCAAGAGGGAACATGGGTGCACTGCTCTCCATGCTTCTTTCCATCCAAAAGACACGGTAGCCTAGCTGGTTTGTACAAACTTAACTGGTTTCCAAAAAAATAGTTTTGGGGTTTTTTAAGTGAGAGATCGTATCCCTGTTTACTGTTAATACAGAAATTTATTAGAAGCAATGTCAAGCATGAAATACAGCTACCATATCTCAGACATCAAACAGAACCACATGCTAAATGTGCCTTAGCAAAGAAAATCAAAATGTTTTTTCAAATACAATTTGAACTTAAATCCGATCCACAGTTTGCCTTTTGTTTTATCTCACCATTTAGAAGTCGTTACTTATACCAACAGAAATGTTGTGCACTGTTTTCCCCTCCTTCCTGAAAGAAAAGACACATTAAAGCTGCTATATTGAATCATCAATAACAGCGGCACTTTCTGTTTGCTCCTAAGGGGTCCAGCCCCTGCATTTCTAGCCAACAGTATAACGCACTCCAGCAGCAGCACACAGTATTTGCTGTTTTCAAAGACTGTGAGCGCGTTCAGATAGGGACAGCCCTTATACGCTATGGCATCTGAGCCCAAGTAACCCCGTGCTGGCTTACAGACTCACTGACTTGAAGGCAGGCTGTTAAAACAAGACCTGAGTCCTGGCCGAATGATGCATATCGAGGGTTCATTTCAGACCCTCCATTTTTAACATGAATTAAACCTCATCTGCTTATTCTTAAAGATAGAATGACTGGGTCAAATCCACACACACGGCATTTCCGAGATGTCAGTGACAATCATCTCCACAACCAAGCGAGAACCCAAGTATTTTTATTCTCAGCATCTCTGACATCAAGCAAAAACACTTCTGTAAACGGCTGGCAAAGCGCCTGTGTCGTATCCTTGCCTACTGATTGCTCCATACAGAGACTCACAGCCTGATCTTTCAGTTCAGACACAAAGCTCTGTCCTAGGGAAACTGGAATCCAGGGTCAGCTACACCGCTGCCCTAGCTCCCGCTACATTATTTGCTCCTGGTTTCCCTGTATTCCTCAAAATCTGCAAGTTCCTGTCCACAAGTAAAGGTACTTGCCCTGAAGTTTCCGGAATGTGCTAGATGCTGCATTCATAAATGACCACGAGATCAGTGCCAGCAAGTTAGGTGTAAGTATGTACCATGCTCAATTTGTTAATTTTTAAACAAAGATGCAATGAAGCTTTTTAGTGAAGTATGAAGACTGAAGAGAGAAACCAGTTAGAAAAATCACCACTGCCACATTTTTAAATAATTATTCTTCCTTGGCTGAACCGAAAAACGCAGAAAGCAAACAGCAAGCAGTGCTGAAAGTGGTTGGTATTTTCAGAATTCTTGGTTTGTGAATTCCAGGTGTTACTTCTCAGGCAGGCAGGAAAATTAGATTCCAAAAAACATTGATTTTACCATGACAGTGTTTTTCTGAAGTTAATGACATGCAAATCATTATGCATGTATTTACATTTTTGATTAGGACAAGATTGAGCAGTTAGAAAATAGAGCAATGATCCTCCTGTTGGTTTCAGCAAAGATGTTTCAGATATGCACGAGGCAACTAACACAGAAGAAATAAGCAAAGGTCAAAACAAAGTATTAAAAGGCTGAAGATTAGTAACTTCTCTCTACTATCCTTATCAAAGAGTTCACACTATCTAGGGTGCATACTTTTTTAATTAATGGAAAACTAGTTTGATGGGAAGACCTACGTCACACTGGGGCTCTGTGGGGCTTCTCTAGAAACTCGCAGTCCTGTTACACGGCAAACGCTCATCAAACTCCCCAACATAACAGTCTGACCTCAGAAGCAGCGAAACTGAAGTCTGCCAATGAAACTTAAGAAAGAAATTTGATCAAGCGATCGGAGTCTCTTGCATAATTCACTTTCTCTTCTTTGGACCGCTCTTGGCTGATCTGGAGAAGGAAAACCATGGCTCCCAGCCCTCCACCTTCCTTGCATCCCAGATACCCTACAGACACCCTGCCTGAGGCACATCCTAATGGGCTAAAGCCGCAGGACCACTCACCCCAGGAACACAGGGCAAGGAGGAGAAGTCCTATGTCCAAGATGCAAACTACTCAGAAAGTGCTGTGGCCACCAGCTGCGAGCAGCCCGCAGCGAGAAGGAGCCAGGGCTACTCCCGAGTGGGGGATCCAAGAAGGAACCCAGGGGTTACAGCATCTGAGAAGTTTGTAAGCTAAAGGAAAACAGAAACCTTGAATAACCTCAGCTGAGACACAGAGAAGCGCAAGTGGGGTGAAAAAGAGAAAAGCTGGGATGGAGACAGGGGAAAATCAGCCTGAAGAAATTAAAAATAATTTTTTGTGGACCCAACAGCAGGAGAAAGCATAAACGCTGTGGGATAAAACAGGGGCTACCAAAAGAGCGACTCAGAATCAATGCAAAGAACTTGTCAGATGGCGCTGACTCTCAGCTGTATCTTCATGGGCATTTAATTCTACTTTACAGCAAAACACCTGGAAAAGGCACGCAGGAATAACACTGCATTTGGCCAGTCTTCAAGCTTGGCTACCTAAACCCAGCTGCTGCTTTTTTCAACTTAGTTCTTCTAAACCATCAGGCCATCTGTGGCTAGAGAATACCAAAGCTGCACTGTAGTTTGGAGGTGCTGCAGAAAAATCATTGCAAATGCTTGGGTAGTGCTGATACCTAATATATGTAAAATCCTATGGGCCATTACATTTGGGACTGGGAAAAGTGTTGCTCCTATTCAGCAAGGCTCTCCTTCTGAGGCCATTTTGGCTCCTCCTACAAGACTGGGAGTGCTTCTCCTAACTGGGATCCAGCAGCTAACCTGCTCACCCCCTCCTGCGCTGCAAGGAACCGATGACACTGACAACATCTCTGTTTTCCTACACTCCGTTTGCAGTTTATGCTGTCATTTGATTTCTGGGGGATTAACATATTTGGCCTAACTGGAGTCCTTGGATTTTTAAGACAGAAGATATGGGCAAAGTTAATGTCCTATGATTTCCAGGAGGAACTTCAGTGTCTTGGAGCGATGAAATGCATATAGGTGCATTCAAAAGTCACTGCATTTCTGAGATGCCAAGGACCTGCTAGCTTCAAACCCACATCCATACCCAAGCCTGAAAACTCCTGCAGTGGTGTCCAGCAACAGATCCAAAAATTTAACAGCAAATACACTTACTGTAGCCTCAACTTTTAACCAGAACAGAAACCTGGAAAGGGTGGATCCATACATTAACCCATTTTCTTGCTGTCTCCTGTTCCTTCTAAGCTGGTGGATGTGGAAGTGCTTACAGTTTCCCACTGCAGGCGTGAGGTGGGGTGTTCACCAGCACCTTACTGAGCCCAAAAACCACACTCCAGGCAGACCAGGTAACAGCCACTGCCTCTTCGTCTGCGTATTCCCTGGGGTATGGCAGTGCTAAGTGCTATCCTTTATTATTTGTTCCACAATGACAAGCAGATTAAGGCCATGCTGTGCCAGGTGATACAAATGTATTGTAAGGGGAACACGAGACTAGAAGGACGAGGTGGTTTATTGATTCTCATTCTTCACAGTCACGGGCAATTAGGCCATCACAAGTCTAATTCAGACAGGTCCACAGGAAATTTAATCCACTCACCAACAGACAACAGGTTTTAAAATAATATTCTGTACCAATAAAGTAACATAGCCTACTGTAACAAACATAAATACTTAAAGATACAGCTGCAGACCTCAGGAAGAAAGTGGGAAAGGTTAAAAGCATTATCAATTATAATCTCTACCCTGAAGTATTTCTTCAAATAAAACACAAAAGTAAAACCTGCAAAAAGCCCTACAATCAATTATATATTTATTCACAGGAGAGATGAGAAACTGTAAAACCCGCGTTCAAGTCTCACACTGCTGAATCGCATTTCAGCCTAGTTATCTCCCAAGACTTTGATTATTTTAATGTGTTACTGCATTTTTAATAGAAGCAAAGAAGAGCCATGCTATTTCACAGTTAAGTCACAACCTTGATCCACAAATAGCTTTAAACAAAGATAGCGTTTGTTTTTGAGGACTTTTTTCTTTTTTTCCCCTGACAGAGACTCCCTTCAACAAGGCAGATTATTCTGAGAGGAGTTAAACAGAGCCAAGACCGCAGGAAAGGCGAAAAGGAGGATCTAAAAACGAAAGGATGTAAAAACTTTCAGAAGGACAAATTCGATGATGTGTTCAGTTACTTCCAGGGAGGTTTTGTGACTTCTCCTGCCTTGCGAGCCAGACCTACTCACGCAGGTGTTTGGGACTAAGCATGCCAACAGCTCGCCAGCAGCTGACTGAATTTCCCACTGCTTCTACAATCCTGGGGCCCTCAGGAAGCATTTTCCTGCGGTTCATACACTCCGAACCCTTTCCTGCCGCTCACAGTCGTACAAACAGTGCGAGGGACGGTCACTGGGCTTCCAGCAAGGATTCAGCATTCCCTACCGCTTTGCTTCCTTCTGCCTTCCAGCCCCTTTCCCTTCTGTGCAAAAGCTCAGGATTGTACCCCCGCCCTCTACCAGCCCCCCCCCCACTACCCGAGAGCCGGGCCCGCCCGGGTACCTGCCCGCACCTGCTGTCCAGCCCACGCCGCGCCCCCCTTCGCCACCCGCCGCACCCCCAACGAGCCGCCCCACCGCGCCCGGCCCCAGCCGGCAGCCAGGGCAGGGAGGCTCCTGCCCGCCGAGCGGCACCCCCTGCCCCCGCCCGCCCCGCCGGGCTAACGAACTCCAGGGAGCCGAGAGGGAGCCCACCGGCCGGCAGCTCGCCCCCACGGCTTCCCGGGGGGGGCCTCCCGCAGCAGCCGAACCCACCCCCCCACACCCCCCGCGCCCTGTTTCACCTGGCTCCCTGCACGCGGGGCCAAGCACCGGCCCCCCGGACGGGGCAGAGCCGGTGCCCGGAACCGCCGCCGGCAGCGCAATGCCCCCACACCTCAGGACGAGACCGGCGGCCGCGGCCCCCGCCCCAGCACCCACCCCGCCGCGGGCCGTGCCTACCTGTGGCGGGACAGGGCGGGAAGCTGCGAGGGGGCGGCGGGGACAGCGCTCCCTTCACGCCTGGCTGCCGCCGCCGCCCGGGCTCGGCGGGGCCGCGTTTCCCGGGGCGGGGGGGGGGGGGGGCCGGGCTGGGGAGCCGCCCCCCGCGCTCAGGCACAGTGCCCGCCTCGCTGCCCGCCCCGCCGTCGGTTCCCGCCGCCGCGTTTACCGGCTACCGCCCGCTGCCCCCGCCGTGCCGCGGCTGAGGGAGAGGCGGCCTCGCGGCGCCGCCGCCTCCCGGCGCGGAACCTGCGCTCGGGCCGCCGCTACGGCCCCGCGGGAGCACCGGGGCGCGGCGGCCGGGTACGTGCATTATCGGCGGGGCTGGGGCAGTCCCCGCGGCCCGGGGGGGGGGGTTCTTTTATTTTTTCATCTTGTTCTCCCCCCCCCCCCGGCCCCGCCTGACCCCGGCAGTGCGCGGCGTGCGCCGAGGGGCTGCGCTGCGGGGGCCCGAGCCCCCCAGCTCCGCCGGTGCTCCCAGCGCACCGGCCCCCTGGGAGCTGCGGGCCCTGCCCCGCGACCCACCGGCTCACTCTGCGGCTGGTAGGGATGACTGCCACAGCCGACGCGAGAAGTCAAAAACTTCTACCAGCACACTGATCGCCTAGAGGAACGGGAGGTGTCAGGCTCGACCCACGAGGAGATCCAAGCGTGGGGTGGGCGCAGGGACCACAGATCTCAAGCTGAGGGGAAGTCCTGGATGGAGATGTGGACACAGATGTGGCCACAGCTGCAGCGGGGAGCACGCGGGCGATGCATGGGACGTGCAGATCTCTGGCGTTGCGACTGTGCGTGTGCTGCTGCTGTTTCACCACATCTGCCCAGGCATCGCACACCTGCGCCTGGGGAGCAGCTACGGCTCGACAGGTAACCCCCCCCAAAGGCACCTCAGTTTGCCATGGCATGGGGCTGAGTCTCCGACAGCTCGCTTTGGTAAAGGCTCATTTCTAACTAGAATCACTGCCAAGCCACTGAAAGGATTTGGAGACATGAGAACCATAGTTCAAGTCCTTGATGGATGCAACAAAGTTAGGACCAGTACTCAGTAAAATGTCGTTCCAAAAAGGCCGTATCTTTGACTCTTTTTAACCTCAAACCCAAACACTGCCAATTTCCAATCAATAACACCACTTAGTCTAACTTTAAAGTTACCCGCCCCTCAAAAATATGGATTTTAGACCACTGGAAGGAGTCAACCCTTAGGCATAATGCCATGCTGAACTTCAACGACGACTCTCGCTATATCATATTATCTATGTAAGCCATTTCAAAGTAAATAGAACAGAAAATACACAGAAATATCTTCAGCAACTCACTTTAGGACTTTCTGAGCTGCTCTGTGTAGTTACAAAACTTTTTACTACAGTCGCTCTCGTTTCTTTTTACATAAGAAACATCCATGAAAAGGAAAATACTCTTTAAAAGACACAGAGCAACTACGTTACCTCATAAATATTCATGAACATTAAACTGTCTGCCACAAAAATAATTTTCATGCAAAAGGTCTTATGCACATAGGTGACTCACTGACAAAGTTCACACGTAATTCTCCCTACTGGTTGCAAGTCCTTGGTGGTATGTGGAGGTCTTAAATGACATAAATGAAGGATGTTTTTGGAATGCCTAGCTCTCAGAACATAACATCGTTCTAGGAAATTAAAAGCAAACAAAAACAACTGAGAAGCAAGCAAGCAAGCAAGCAAACAAAGAAGGTTATTTGATTTGAATAGGAATTTCCTACCTCTTCTAAACTGATTTACCCATCCCTACATTTTGCTCTTTAAATTTTAAAGCATCTGAACATTTGCTCTGTCAGTCGAGAAAAAATGGACTTACTTAAACTCATGTTAGATCCCCGGGGGATATCATGGGGAAAATAGGACAGCAGTGCTAAGAAGAAAAACTCCATCTGCAGCATCTTTTACAATTAAAAACTTGCGAACAGTGAACAGCAACAATAGCCAAAAAAAAAAAAAAAAAAAAAAAAAACCCACTGTGAAAAGTATTTCATTCCCTTTTGTGCTGTAATCCAAAACTCAGTATCTAATCCAATGACCAGCGTACCAAAAGTGCAAATGAAAATTACTTACATCAGTGGCAGTAGCTGACAGTTGCTCCGCATGAAGTGCGTAATTCTGCATCCATCTTTTTACTGGCATCCAACAAACACATACCGTCTTCATCAAATTTCAAGTGAAAAGTCTTGAAGTACGATCCAATTGCATCATATCTATTTCTTTGGCAAGCCTAAGATGCAAGAGAAATATGGTATCCTTCAAGTATTTTGTAAATACTGATGGAGAGAACAGGAAAGCACAAACAACTTTATGTCCCCCAATCTTTTAACTGTGATGTCTAAAACTTCACTTTGATGACTTAAGTCCTGCCAAAGCTTTATCTATAGTTCAATACACTTCTAGTTTCTAGATCTTTAGGTTTCTTCCTTTAAAAAAAAATTACGATGACCTTCAGGAGCTTCAGCTGAGTAAGAGCTAAGAAAACTGGGACGAAGAAGCTACTCCCAACTACAACCAGTTGCCTGAAAAACATGGTAAGCTGGGATGTGATATTAGGAAATTTTGTCTGTAGCATTTTATCCTTCAAAAAGCACACGAAAGGAAGTACAGCAAGAGCAAATCTCTGTACGAAATTACACAACTTTGCAGCTTTGGGGAACTTTCTTTCACAAATGTTTGCCTATTAATTTCCTAAACCAGTCTATAACCTTTTACGCTTGTCCATAAAACTTCTGGAAGCCCATAAAGCTGCAGCAGCACTTTGGGCTATTGCACTTCTCTTCCCTGAGCCAGCAAAAGGCGACTCCTGACCCTTACAGATGGGGTTTATCTGATCCCAGGCACTGCCTGAGCCAGGCCACCTGCAGCAGCTCGGTTTTTTCCATTTATTATACAAGAAAAGGGAATATTAGACTGGAGAACCAACACTTTGTAGGCTGAGAGGGCTAAGTGGGATGAAACCCATGTTTCTTATCCACAGCAAAGGAAGTTTCAAGGGCTTTTTAACCTCTTGTCATTTTAGATTAATGACCTGGTTTCAGTGCATTCTGATAATTTTGAATGCAAGTTCAGCATTAGAGTTATTATTAGACTTATTTCAAGATTTTTAAAACTCCAGTCAAACAGAACCTGCATGTAGTTGAATTACAGAAATCAAGGTAGGACTAAAGAAATAATGTGGCAGACTCCAAACTCAGGATTTCTTATATGAGAGGTAAAAAGCGAAATATTTAGTTTTAAAAAAGCCTACATATTCCTTAGCATTTTTCCAAGTTTCCAAAAAGATCGAGTTGTTAGGAAATTTATTTAGAGGGGTTTTTCTTACATTTACTAAAACCTATAAAAAGCACTTTCATGGCCAAATTAAGTCTTTTAAATAATTTTGAAGAATGTATTTACTTATAGATAAGATCTCAACCCCCTCACTCTCTTAAATGGCTTTGTCCATAAAACCTTCACCACTGAATTCCCAATCCTTTTCTATGCTCTGTTCAATACTCTCAAAGTCAGACTTCCTAAACTCTTTTTGGGTGCGATGTTTTGACATCTTTATCCCATTTTTGTACTTTGCTTCCATGATTCTTCAGTAACTATTTTCCCCCTTCTATTCAGAAATGGTTTATCAGCTGGCTTTAATAAACCAACTTACTAAGCTTAAACCAACATAAATGTAAATTAATGCAGAAATTTCTTTCTTGTGACTGTGAATAGATTTCTCCAGCAGTTCTTTACACCCTTCAAGAAAAATAAAAGTCATTAAAAGCACCAGTTAGACACAGATCTGGAAGAGGTGTAAAATACATTAATATCTCCTCATAAAAGATTACTGTGCCCTTTAGAAAAATAAGCCATTTAAATATAAATACTTTGAGTCAATTTTTACTAGGTTCCTTGCACTCCAAGGTAAAATACTTTTTTAAATTAATGGCTGATAAGGAAATAAATCTGTTCCTTTTCTGTTATAGGTAAATTACCATGGAGTCATTTGTTGCCAGTTTCTTGCTATTAAAAAACAAAAAAAAAACAACAGAAAGAGTCTTCACTAAGTTCCCCTCCTTCCCTCCTTGCCTTGTTCATGTTGAAGAAAATAATTCTCCTAGAAATTAGTACACAAGCCAAAATTATTATTATATAGCAATCATTAAACAATAAATTATCTAATTTTCCTGTATCAAATGTTGGAGAGTCCTTTTTTCTTCTGCTACACTTGTGATGTCTAACACGCACGTTCTGATTTCAATGGTTAATTCATTTCCTCCTCAGGTTACATGCATAATGGCACGGTTACACATGAGTTTATTTTAAGAACTTGGCTGTACATGGCCTGTCATGAGGATTACACGTAATCACAACCTTCCAGATCCCATCTTCCACTGGTACCTCTACAGTTACCACTTTTGGTTGGTTATGTTGCTCCACTGGCACTCATTTACCCAAGACAAGAAGCAACAGAAATAGAATTAGCTTCGTGATGTGCATAAATTGGCCCAGTAATTTTTTCAGATTAGTATCAGACGTCTTGCTTAATCTGCTCTGAAGCCCTGAAGGAAGACTGTGTTTTAGTCCGGAGCTGAGGTATGGGCAGCTGTCCTCTTCCTGCTCCCCAGAGCTGTGCTCGCTTGTGAGCGCACGTCAGAGCGGCTGCACCACCACACAGCCGTCCACATCCCCACAGCTTCTTCCAGCTACAAATGTCATTTTTAAATAAAGCATCTCCTAGCTTTTCTTGTTGGGTGTGAGCAGACATTGTAGTTGTGCCCCTCTGCTGCACATTGAGCCCTCATGATCTGAAAGCCTTTAATCAGCCGGAATTACCGTCTGAACCAATTGAAATAAATAAGAATAATGAAATAGAACACACAGAAAAACTAGAACTTAAATATAGTACCTCTGGCTTTCATTGAATGTTCCCCAACTCTTGTGACCAACTATGCTGTTTTATAGAATTTGTTATTTTGTACACACATCTGTTTTTTAAACTATGTAGTTCCAGTCTTTTTTTTCTTGTATCAAGTCTCTCCATGCTTTCTGTAATTGCCATCTATATCTGGATTCTTGCTACTTATATATTTATTTAAGTCGGAGCCATCAGATCTTAATGTACAATAAAGAAATGAAGACACATGCTTGTGTTCAGTACATTGTATCTAACAGTCTTCTTGGTACGGACTAGATAGATCAGTGTCCTCTTCTGCATAAGTTCTTCCATTCCTGTTTGGCTTTTTGGACAACAGATCCATTATCCACTGTCAAATGTAGTACAGGAAAGGTAAGACTTACCATTGTTCTCTAGGATATCTTAGTAAGAATAAAACTGAAACTGAGAAGTCACACTTTCAGAAATAATCAGAGAAGTAGCTCATTTACCACACTTTTTGGTAAGGACAAAGCTAGGTAAGTGCAGATGACCTAAGATTCAGAGGTGCATAGCAGTCACAAGTACTATGGAAACACAAGTGTTACTTACCTTGTTCAGATGCCATTTACACAGGTTTTATCTATATATAAAAATAGATGTCATTTTAAAAAAAAAGTGTTCCTCTCAGAGGAATTTAGATTTTAAATCCCACAAGAATTATGCCAAAAACAAAGCATCTTACACTAAATTACTGTATCAGAGTAAAAAAGCTTGCCCTTATTCATCCTTAAATCTGAATAAGGCAGGGATAACAAACTTTCGTCTTACTCTCTAGCCAGTATAAAATTACCTTGGATAGGCTTATTTGTAGAATATCAGCAGTTGGACCTTCATGGCCTGTTAAGGCCAGGAGCCTGGAGGCAGAGAGGGAGAGTGAGTTCAGGCTGAGAGAGCTCCCATCCTCCAGCTAGATAGAGCCCAGTAGATCCTCTCCCCGCGCAATTTCAGCAAAGCCAGGCAGGGTTCTCCAGTTGTGGCTTGAGTCGCCATCCCAGCTCACACGACGTGACGCTCGTCACGTCACCCCGTAGTAACAGAAGGTCCTCTCCTTTCCCCATCCAAGAACTGTTCAGACAGGCAGCATCAGGGGACATGCCGCTTGGGACGACAACATATGTCACCTTAAAACAATGTGCTGTATCACTGGCCAAATGCTTAAATTGCTGTATTTACTAAACATACCTGTACAGAGACATTATGGATTGCCCAAACTTGATTTCTTTTCAGAGAGGAGAGAAATCTTTCATACAGACCTCACAGGAACAACAACTGAAGTCACAGAATCATAGAATGGTTTGGGTTGGGAGGGGTCTTTAGAGGCCATCCAGTCCCCCTGCAATGAGCAGGGACATCTTCAACCAGAGCAGGTTGCTCAGAGCCCCATCCAACCTGACCTCGAATGTTCCCAGGGATGGGGCATCTCCCACCTCTCTGGGCAACCTGTGCCAGTGTTTCACCACCCTCACTGTAAAAAATTTGTTCCTTAAGTCAGCGGTCAATTTATCACGGTCGCTCTCACAGGCAAAACTCCTCCTCTGGATTAGACTCTGCAGGGAATCAAGAAAAACAGTGGAACACATACTGGAGGTTATTCCTGTTTCCACACATTAGCATGTCTATCTTTAAGAACTAACATAACAGACATCAAAGGTTAATTACGTTGTCATCTGTATTTACCTCACCCTTACACCAAGCCTAACTGTAGGATATTTGAGATTCAAAGGTGTTTGAATTGCCAGATCCATTTTAAATCGGAGATAGACTTGTGCAAAGGGAGTTTAGGAAAAAAAGCGGGCAAGAACTGTTTGGAGCATGTGGTTCAAAGCTCAGACTGGCATCGCAGCTCTCAGGACCAGACCCACAACACAGGCTTAAAAGAATGTAAATACTATAATTCTGGATAATCTCGGTGTTGCCTCAGCACGTGTGGGAAACCCTAAATATATGTTTAAATTTGATTTTGGAACATGCGCTCGGCGTTTTGCACATGCTTATGTGCATTTCTGGGTAGGAACGGGCAAATGCTTACTTAACTACTTTAGTGAAGACAAGATCTAATCAGGACATTTTATGCACATATATTTCAGTTTGGAGATGTACTAATAGTTAAGCAGTCATTACAGCAGTTTCTGAAGATACCAAGGAAAGAATTAAAAAGAAAAGTGAAGTATTGTGGGTTTAATGCTTTTAGAATAATTTCAAGCAACTTCAAATGACAAACATTTCTATCCACTGCACTCCTGCTCTCTTATCAAGCCATAGCTAATGAGCTGTACGCTGTCCTGCTGCTAACTCAGGCAACAAACCACTCGTGACTTCAGCAGATGTTCTCCTTTTCATGCCAACAGGAATATTTACTAACATTTTTTCATGTTACAGTTTTCTGTCTCAAAACTTATTCCTCAGGATCAGGAACATGCCAACATTTAACCACACAGAGCCACAAAGATCTGTTTACTAAGGTTGGTGCTTGCTTGAAAGCCACGCAACAAGATTTTTTATGGAGTTTAATTACTCAAACTGGGGACTACATAGATCCCAAGTCCTTAAAAAATATGAGCGTCTTGAAGTTTGTTGTTAAAAGATGGAGTTCACCAAAACTGGGAAGGCTTTCTGCTGTCAAGCTAAACACGCACTCTACCTTTACCCAGCTCGTCTCTGCCAAGTGAAGTGGTTGCTCAGCGAGGGGCCGAGATGCTCACCGGTAACATAATCTTTTATTATGCAGATCTAAAATCTCCAATTTGAAAACAAAGCAAAGCTCTGCTCTCTTCTACTCAGCATTCTCTAATCAGCACCTCAAGGAGAACTAAGCAACTTTTTAATAAAGAAAAGCAGATAAATTATTTCCTTTAGAGTTAACATATAAGCATCTTTACCAATCATTGACTACTTGGGTATTTTTAAATAGAATTTTCAAAGTTCATAAATACCTTCAATGCATTCCCGTGAAAGTTCATTTTCCATGTGGATCTGTTAAGATAAAAATAGATTAAAGACACATTCCCAAAGGCATGAGTTAGTCACAGTGGATGGAGAATTCATGAATCCTGCTTCTTGCTAACTCCAAATTATGTTCCCTCTTACATTAGTCTGAAGTTTCTAAACTGTAGTTAATGCTACCGGGTGTTAGGTAAGCTTAGATTTTATTGCTTCTCAGCCTCTTGCAGACTGTAAATCAATTTTAAAAGCTGAAATGTAAGTGAATACTGTCTGATGCTGCCACATTACAGAGAACCAGAGCAAATGGAAAGGATAAAAAAAAAAAAAAAAAGCCATATATTTTTTTTCCCTCTTGGTGCTTTTTGGGGGGGGTTTTGTTGCTTTCCTGGTTTGGCACAATCACTCCTTCCTTTAAATCGACAGCACAGACCACAGATGGGAGCAAGTCACGGAGCAAGAGTGCTGTCTGCTCATTACAAGAGTCGGTAGTTCAAATGAACCCGTTTTACTTCTCATTGCGACAGTGGAGGAATTTGCATGTGGTTACGCATCTCAGCTGAGGGCTCAGGTAAACTCAAATTTAAATAGCCATGTGCTAAAATAAGCTGATTGGATCGTTATGGCTAATCTATTTTGTTGTTAGGAGAGACTGGATGTGTGTACATAACCATTACCGGGCAGCAATTTCGTTGTTAGGAGAGACTGGATGTGTGTACATAACCATTACCGGGCAGCAGTTTCCTAAATTTTGCTAACTTGATTATCTGACTGTATCTTGAGTGAATCATTGCTACAGTTAACCTATGAGAAGCTGAGAAAATATGGGAGAGCTTTATTTTGAGGTAGGCCTGGACCGTTACAACACACGAGCGCAGGGTCCTAATAGACAAATACAGCGTAGGCAAACCTTAAAGTCTTTTAAAAAAATTATTTCCCTTAAATGCATATTCTGGTAAGACAATCCAATAACATAAAAAATATTGACAAGAAATCATTTTCCTTGTAGGCAAAAAATACAATAAACACAAACTAAAAACATCCTGTGGAACAGATTTACAAATATCTCACAACACAGAAAAATGAGAATCACTTTGACATGAACTTTTTAGTTTGTTTAATCATTGAGCAATAATTGCAGCAATGGGAGTTCATACATGTGAATTGTAAAACCCAAATTGGCTGCTCATTTCCTATAATTTATTTTTCAGGTCTATGTACTGTTTTCACTCTTAAGAATAAATGCAAACCACTGAGGCATTCAATAGTTGGGCATAAAACCACTCCGCCTGTAGTCTAACATCTCTTGGAGGAGAAACAAGGCAATCATCTCCAAGCCTTGTAATTTTTAGAAACTCAGATATAGCATTGGTACATCAGGCTGTTATCCTGCTGCAAGTTTATGCAAATTTTACTGAAATCAAGGGGATTCTATGTATAACGATGTTGTTGGTGTTGTGACCTGATTTTCAAAGACCTCCCTTTGGCTTCACAAACAGCTGTAGATGTTCATCATGTCAGATACTCAAGCCATTAGCCTTTCAGCATTCTAATACTTAAGATCATTTAGATAGATTTACCCAGAGGAAATTACTGTAGCTATTAATTTATGTTCATTTCCTCACACGTAGAGGGAACATATGAAAGTCAAGTCATTTTTGCTGCTGACAATAGAAGTCATACATGCAAAGATCAAGTACTTTGTGGTTTTGCTGGCCCGAGCCCTTCATGCCTTGTCAGCTCTCTGTCCTCACTGGAAGACCACCAGTTAATGGATTTAACCTTTACATCAGTGAAAAATAACAGATCAGCGTGTCAAAGATAAGTTACACTGAAGTCCTGCATGTCCTCTTTCTCCTTCACTTATTTTTATAGTCATTACATCTAATTTCCTTCACCATTGCTTTACTTCGTTTCATAGAAGCTACAGTTATTCAAGCAAGTAAAAGGCAGTTAAAAAGAGCAAAGTTGCAGCTGTTCACCAAGCTCACTGCTCTCTGAAGTTCAGCTCCCACGTGTGCCAACTTTGAAATGTCACTAACCATCTCCTGGAAACACCTTGACAACCTCTTCCAGCTCTTGACTCCAGCAACAGTTCAAGACAACTAAATGTGTAATAACTCTTTTTTTCCAAGGTAACGTAAAGAAAGAGAAAAATCACTTGGTGCTGAAATAGATCTCTATGCATGAAACAACTGAAAGCAAAGAATACAATTTCACTGTCATTTTATGCATTTCCTGCAAATGCAGCTACATGTACGTAACATGAATGGCCACATAAATACTGGCGGTGTCAGAAGAGAACCAGAGGTCTACATTGAAAATCTCCGGGAGTGTGCAACAGCTACACAATTTTAGCTTAGTTCACATTTCCAGGAAAACACCTGAGACAACACAGTAGAAAAACAAAACCTGAATTGTAGACAGTGAGAAACTAAAAGATTTAGGAATTCAAGAAGTCAAACCAAGAAACTGCGAATAACTTTCTTCTGTGTGACAGTCAGGCTCCTGGGACCATCCCAAATGGATTAAAATGAGAAGTCTTCTGAAATACATACAAGGCCAACTTTGTCAATGATTTCTATAGATTCAACAGTAGAAATACCAAAATGGAATGAATTGTTTTATTTATTATTATTTACAAGCATGGTTCACCTAGAACAAGCAAAGTTCAAGTACAAATTTTCAGGCCCTGAACAGTGTGATGCTTCTGGCAATATAGGCTGGGTTTCAGAGCCATGAAAATGGAAACCCAGACATCACAGGCTCCAGCATCTGTCTGTAAATGTGACAAAATTCTCCCAGTTTAACAGAAGTTGAAGGCATTGGTCATAGAGAGCAAACATCTGATGCCGCGACCGGCTGTAGTGTGGATTTGTATCAACTCCAGTGACTCCTTTACGGACCCAACGGTTTTGTTTGGTTCTCTATATAGAATATTTCCCTTTTTCACTTCACAGTAGAAGTCCTTGTACTGAAAAGCAATAACAAAGATGCTAACTAAATATATTTTTTAAATGGATCGCAATATTTACTGAGGCATCCTCCCAAGGCTCTTCCTAGGATACCTTTGGCTGCAATTTATTCTGCAGTGTGTTATATGTGAATGAATCCTTGGAGACAGCACAAAGTTCTAGTGTTTTTGAGATGAATGATTCACAGCAACAGTTTTGAATGTAACACCAGGTCCTAAATCCATTCACTATTTATCGAAAGAGCTGGATTTTGGTAAAGAGAAAGCAGAAACCTGAATGAAGTCATAGATTCCGTAGGACTTGTTAAAAGCAGTATTTCCAAAACAGTGAATGGATTATTTTCTGCCAGATTTCTCAGTCCAAGAGATTTATTTCCAATATTTCCAAGTCCAAGCTGTTATCTGAAACACAGCCCAGCAAGTGATCAATTCAGGCAGTCTTCTATTTCTATACATGCACACACTGGATAGTATATTGATTCCTGTGAAGTCCATGAAAGTTTGGCCAGATTTTAGTACAATGATATTATTGTCAATCTCTTCAAAAATTGAAATTAAAACCAAACTGAAAGAAAAGTACCTTTGTACAGCTGTAAACAAAAATGAAATTTTGCTAAGGTAAATTATGGTATGCAAACTGCTGACACTCAGTACTTGTTTTCAGGGGGGGAAAAAAAAAAGTCATAGAGGAGGCTGGAAGGACAGACAACGCTAAAACTAAGGTTACGATGGGGACGGCTATAGCTCTCATTCCATAATATAGGGAAGTAATAGAGCTGTGTAAGAATAGTAACAGAAGGGCAAAATATAAATTAACCGACCTCTTAATGTTTATATTACAGTTCTAGAGAGTGATTTCCTACTATCATAACCTTATTAAATAGAAAAACAATAAACAACTGTTTGGTCCTAACTTCCTCAAAACTTTCAAAGATGACAGGTAGACATTTGGAAATACTTTGATATTTCTTGGGTGTATCTTCCAGCATCATCCAGCAGGTTTTAACAATCTTGCTGATAGTCATAAAACTTATAAAAATAAATAACAAAAAAAAAGCAAAAAAAAAAATTCAGAAACATAGCTCACAACCCATTTTAAGACAATGTGCCTCGAACAGGGATTTTTCCTTGGATCCTGTCTGACAGAAGATAAAAAGGCAGGCTGTCAGTGACCACATTTTCTCTACACCACTTCGTTATTTCTTGATATGAATGAATTAGGGGTAATTCCCAGAGTCCTGGACTCTATTAGAGATACTAAAAAGCGCCCATAAAAGGAGAGAATGTTTTGAACAGTGAGAAGTTATTGAGAGGAAAAAAAATTTTTAAAAAAAAGTATTTTCCACCTATAAATTGGCCAGAGTAAGATGAACCTGAAATTACCAAAACATCAGAACACAAATTCAGTACTACACGTATTCAAAGTATCATCCAACTCCTTGGAATTTGTCTAAGAAAAATGGGCACACTATTATTTTATGGATTTCTTTTTTCCTCTCAGTTTTGTCACAGAAGGTGATGGTGATGATCAACCCCTGAAAAATGCAAAGTCTGATGTTTTCATAGAATTCAGCACTGACTTGCAGAAAAACTTTATGTTTTAGCAGTTCCCCCTTTGCAACTCTTAAGTCTAATATTATGGAAATGCGAAAGCTATAAATGTTTTTGGAACACAATGATATTTCCCTGCCTTCTCAGGATTATTCGTCCATTATAGAAAATTATTCATTCTACATCTCAGCTGAAGTTAAATACAAAACAAAACAAAAAAACCTCCATGGCACTGGAAAGCTAATTTGAAGAATTTGTCCTTTTTTGACATATGTTTTGAACAAGATCCCAATTAGCACAGCCCATTACACAGCAAGATTTTTCATTTTCACCCTCAGCCGGTCATAACGAGCCACACTGACGTCTGTCATGGTCCTCTGTGCACACACACCATAGAATCGTGCTCACCAGCCTATTTCAGCCATATAACAGTCAAGTAAGAACATGTGCCGTCAGTAACACTTAGGAATAACGGGCCAGGTTCATCACTGGAGTCAGTGGGAGGGCATTTGACCCTTCAACTTGGAAATCTAAGAAATTTCACTATGGAGTAGCCACTTTGCAGAACTATCTTGGCTTATGGTCTTTCCTCAAGGCCCATACACACCACTCATTAATATCCGATGGAAATGTCAAATCAAAAAAAATACTCCCCTTGTGAGAATGGAATAGACATTGTTACTGAAAAGCCCAGTTTATCCGCATTCGGCTGTGCTCTGAAAGTCACATCCCACTTATAAACTATGAGCAAATTGTTGCCTCCACCTGCATTATAATTTCCAGATAAGAAAAAAGGAGATTATAATTTTAGCTCCCATGAATAAGATGGATGCATGGTGTTCACTGCAGTAAGGATCTTTGGAGCACGAGTCTTATAAGGAGCGGCTGAGGGAACTGGGGGTGTTCAGCCTGGAGAAGAGGAGGCTGAGGGGAGGCCTTGTCGCTCCCTACAACTGCCTGACAGGAAGGCAGTGCCAGGGGGGTCGGGCTCTGCTCCCAGGTAACGGATAATGGGACAAGGGGAAACAGCCTCAAGTTGCGCCAGGGCAGGTTTAGGCTGGACATTAGGAAAAAAATTTTTCACCCAGAGGGTTGTCAAGCACTGGAAGGGGCTGCCCAGGGAAGGGGTCGAGTCCCCATTCCTGGGGGTATTTAAAAGCCAGGCAGACGAGGTGCTTAGGGACAGGGTTTAGTGGTGAGATGGCAGGGTTAGGGTAATGGTTGGACTTGATGATCTTAAGGGTCTTTTCCAACCTAAACAATTCTATGATTCTATGATCTCAGCTTCTCTAAAATTTAGCACAGTTTACCCAAAGCCTCCCTTTATCCGCTTGATTTGTAGTTCCTTTCAAGCCTGCTGCAGCAATGTATCCCTATTCAGCAAAGTGTTTATGAGTATACCTAATAGCAACTGCATTTAATAAAAGTCTTGAAGATAGACATGTCTTTAAATGCTTTACTCAACAGACAATAAATCTAAACTGTGCCTAAATAACCAACTGGCCTGGGACCTTGCTTTTAAAGTATTTTCAGATCTTGAAAGTAAAAGTATAATAAGCACATTAAGAATTTTTTCACTGTGCACTTTTCTAACTGGACTGTGGTGAAAACAGTATTTCTGAGTGGAAAAAGGTGGCTTTTCCCTAGTTAAAAGCAGTGGAAGTTGTGTTCTTCATTTGATACAAAACACCCTTCCTTCATAAAAACATTTTTCCATTATGATATTTTTCGATTTTTCATTTTAAATCTTTGATAGAAAATACTAATATTAATTAGTAGTTAAATGCTAATTAGTATTTAAACTGCATTGTAACTACTGGAATGCTAGAGACAAGGTAAATGATGACAGTGTTTGTTTCAGGGATAGTGAAAGGCCTCAAGTTTAGTTTGGTTTTTAATTTTCCATAGCAGATTACTGTAATGATAGGAAATACATTCCTTCAGTCAGAAGGCTGGCTGAGGACAAACCGATCCTCACCTAATTTAGAGGACATCGTCATCCCCAGCTAATTTAGAGCACCGAAACATTTATAGCATCCCATGGGAATTGATTTACATAACATAAATCCTTTGAGCCAATGATGCAGCCAATTCTTTGCAGTTTTTCGTCTGTTTTACCAAAAATCCCATCTTTTTTCTTTTTTCTTTTTTTTTTCCTTTTTCCAGCAGCTTGCTCTTAACTAGTACACATTTTACATGATCACTCATTCTTCCACTTCCATCTTTTCCCCAATTGAAAATGGTTACCTCTTCCTATTACTTTCAAAGGCAATAAATTGACTAACTTTGGGGAAGATGGGGGTCAATTTGTGCCTCAGGAAACAGAAAAATGTCAGTTGGAAGAAGATTTCTAGGCACCAAAAGCCTACCAGCCTTCCACAAGTATTGGGAACTGGAAAATCACCTACTCTCAAAATATGTCTACAGTTAATATGTCTACTTAATGTTGGTACACACTGGGTTTTCTAATCCGAGAGGTCCATTTCAGTCCAACATCTACTTACAGAAAAAACACGCACAAAGGATAGACAGGCCCCAACATTTTGCAAATCATTTTACTATGCCTTTAAAAAAAAAAAAAAAAAAAAAAAAAAAAGTAAGTTCTCCCTGGCAGTGTTTCTAATAAAAACCCAAACCGAACACACAGACACACAACCAACACATTCACAGGGATGAAACCTTCTGCTTTTCTACCACTCATCCACAATGGCAATGACAAGGAACTAGCGTAACTTCATTTAAGCTGTTTTATACCACCTATGGGCTTGTCACTGAGCATTTTCGGACCATAATTTTACATTGCTGAAAATCACATTGTACTGGAAATAAAATGGAGTGGATCAGTGGTGGAACACAGCCAGCGGAGTGAGACCTGAGAAACTCCAGCCTTTGACTTCAGTGACTTACCTCAAAAATATTGTAGCCAGACTTTGCTGCCTGATTAGGCGATACGAATGGGAAACGTACTGCATTAACATACATAACCTCCTGTTGGACAATATTGTTTGATTTATAACAGTTACGATCTGCTTAATGCCATTGCATAAATACATAATTATACTGCTAATTTTTTTTCCAGAGACATTTGCCAAAACTAAAGAGCCTCCTGCTTGACTTCACAAGGAATGTGGTCTGAAAGCAGAAGGGAAGCATCAAAGAGGAAAACAATGTTGTTTTACTGTAATGGTTGCTCCTGCTATAAAACATACATAAAGCTTTTGCAATCTCATACAGTTTTTATCGCTCAAAAAAAAAAAAATTGTTCTGTGATACCTATTTGCTATACTAGAACTGACAACGGATGGAGCAGAATGGTTTCTTTCCCTTTAGCAATGTGCTTAGTCACCTAAGAAACCCCAGCTAAGGAAGAAAGCACTCCTGACTCGGGCAGAGGATCATTTCACATCGTGCTGCTCGAGATCTGTGTCTCTACGTAGCTTGTAACAAATCACATATGCTGGGTAAGCGTCAGGTATTCTTCAGCTTTTAACAGCTTTGCTATCCTCTCAGCCCTTTGAATTTCACCAGTGATTGTCTGCTCCTTACAGTAATCTTCTGCCTTTTTTCCTCTGCAGCTCCAATAGCTCAGTTAAATTTTGGGGTGCCTCAACCCCCTTGCTCGACCTGTTGTAGCAAGGCAGCCAAGGGGAGCGCTGTAGAGACAGCTTCCCTTGAGTGCGGAAAAGACCACGAGACCCATAGCTGGATCTCCGTGCTGTGTGGTGGGCACACAACTGGGCAAACACCAGCCAGAGCAGCTGACACCAGCCCTTCTCTGCTCTCCAGAGACCAAGGAGACACTGGCAGACCCAGCGCATTCCTTGGGCAGACCAGCGCATTCCTCGGCACAACGCAGAGCAACCTACGGTACCTAAAGACATATGCATTTTATCAGTTGTCCTCTCTGCTGTGAACTCATCTACATTGCTGGTGCTCTGAGGTCATTCTGTCTACATAATATTTGGGTGCTTTATTGTTTGCTGATGGGATGGGGAAAACGGGACTTGATTTTCCCAGCACTCTCTGGTAGGAATGCAGGAGGCAGACAGATAGGAGCTCACCAGCAAATTGTGCTGAGGTACAAGTTCTTCTCTGCCAACGTTAGGAGACTCAGAGGTAAATAAGCTCCCAAAGAGATTTTGGGGGGTAACAGAAAAGGCCTCCTGCCTCCTGCTGAAGGCAATGGCCATTAAGGGAAGGAAAACAAGCACCTGCCTGAAGAGAGGATGGGAAATTCAGGTGGCACTGGTACAAACTAATCCAAATATGACTAACGAAAAGACATGTGATTTCCAGTGCCATTCCACCTTTTGAGTCCGCACGTTTCTCTCCATCAGCTCATCCAAGCTGAAACTCAGCCTCGTCCCTAACTGGAGAGCAGCAAATAGGCTGTCACCCTCATCAGGTTTTCCCTCCCTCATCATAAAACCTGACGTAGCAGCAGCAAGACATATATTGCAAGGAGCAGCCTGATAGCTGGGAAAAACAAAAGGAAGCCTCAAAACAGCTGAAATAAAAAGTTGCTGTGAATCCTCAATATTAAAGAAAAAAAAAAAAAAAAAGGAGTAGTCATCCCCACCTCTGCAAAGCCAGCACTAGACACATCCACGGAGCCCAAGCTTCATTTTTGCTTTTTTTTTTTTTCTTCTTACCTTGCCTGGGGAGTCCTAAAGTTGGCAGAAATCCTCTGCCAGATTCTCCAAGGGCACTGATCATCTTCCGTCTGTTCTTCCCTTTCGCCTAGCCATGCATCAGTTACCGTCTTGCATGACATCATGAATTTCTTCACCAAAAGGGTTGTTAAGCATTGGAATGGGCTGCCCAGGGAAGTGGTTGAGTCCCCATCCCTGGGGGTATTTAAAAGACAGGTAAGACAGGGTGCTTCAGGACATGGTTTAGTGGTGGGATGGCAGGGTTAGGGTAACCCTTGGGCTTGATGATCTTAAAGGTCTTTTCTAACCTAAACGATTCCATGAATCATAAGCTTAAAGGCAAATGAGATACTGTAAACTTCTCAACCATATTTATATGACTTACAAATCTGCTCTCGAAGTTCAACACTCAATTATCCTTCAAGGGAATATTATTTCTAACTGGGTATCAAACTGTGTCATGATCACAGCTGAAAAACACTGCTTCAGTAAGAATTTCCTGAATATTTAATAATAACGCCATTACCGCTAAGCACTACAGCGAACTGCCTTGAGAAGCAATAGGACGAAAATCATCACAACCATTCTGCTGAGCAGCTTTTACCATCCAGTGGTTCACAGCCATATGTACATAAAACAATAACATAGGAGTTAGGCATAAAGTATAGAAAAATCTATCATGAATATTCTTACTTGTTTTCAAATTAAGACAGGCTGGCCACAGTCACATCATTTTTGAGTGTGTTTTGCAGAAAGATCTGAGCAATCAACTTTTCATAAACCAATGTTCATGAAAAAAATCATTTTAAAGCCAAATGTATGAATATTGTTTAAAAACAAATGGGAAATGTGTCAATGCAAATATTTGAACAAAGAAATCCTCTTGTTTTTCTCCAATCAAGAAGCAGGAATTACATACAATGTAGCTGGCCAAATGCATTGAAATAATAGCTCAAATTCTGAATATTCATGGCTAGTCATAACATGAATAATCCTCACATTGAAAAAAAAGAGAGAATCTACTTCAGAGCAGTTCAGTAAATTAAAAGAGCAAGAAAATTCGCCAGGGAGAAATTATATTCTTTGAAAGTACGTGATTTTGCTCAATCACTTAACCAACCTAAAAAATAGGTATCTACTTTCATTTTCTCGAGTTTCAGATTAGAAACATTCTTTTTTGGGGTTTTGTTTTTTCCCTTTTAAAAATCATTTTTTGTGTTGCAGATAGTTGTGAACAGCTTGAAAATATGCTTTAATTCATTCCAAGGATATAGAAGATAGAACTAATTTAGCCATTTAAAAACCAAAACAAAACAAAAATCACTGTTGCTTTTGAGATTGAGCCTCAGGATTTTAACTGATTGACTGACCCTTGAAAACTCCAGTTGAAATCAATAAGGGAGGTAGTGAAGAAAGAAAATCTGGAACCAACTTTACTCACATGTACCCATGCATCCAGATGGCGCACTGCATTCACCCCTGCAGGCCCACAAATTTGCAAGAAGCACAAGAACAAAGACAAGTTCCTCCTCACCTCTTGCATCTTTGTATTTCTGCGCTATTTTAAGGTTGTTGTCTTCTCGAATTTTCTGCCAAAATTTTCTGCACACCTGCAGAGCAGAGAACAAGGCAATGCTAAGCATGCACATACCGTTCGAGAGTCTGTCTTGATTTGCAAAATCCAAGACTTTCACACACTATGAAGAAACCCTGCTGAGCCCACAGTGACACCCTCAGAGTATTTAATGTCCCGCTGCACTCCTTGCCGTCTCACTATTGAACTTCCATACCATTTCCCTGCTTGAACTTGCATCCGAGCAAATACCTCTGCATCAAAAGGGAGCTAAATCAACCATATATTGCTCCGTTAAAGCCAGTGAAGTTTCTTGCTCATACTCTTTTAAGGGTCTGTCTAAAATCATATGTTAAAGACAACTTCCAGTTGACATTAAAAATCATGCTATAAACATTTGATGTGATACAGAAATATCATGGGATTTTCAGAATGATTTTCAGTTTCTTATCTGCTGCGCTTTCCCAAGTAAAATATGACAATGTTCAGACATGTAAAAATATTCCACAGCTCATTTTAGCCAATGTAATCTATCTTTCTTGAAAATTTTCCTAAGTTATACAGATTCCTTTATAAATTATGTTGGTAACATCTTGAAAACTGATTTTATCCCAAGTGGCAGATACAGCTTTTAACTGAGACAATTTATGGGCCATGGTCAACAGCGGGTCTCAAACAGGAATGAAGCAGTAAAGTCAGTCATTTTTACCTTAATCCCATAGTGAAAGGCAGATGAGTTGAGTTTTTCTCTGGAGGTCTTTACCCAAAAATCCCAGGGAAAAGACGGTGCAATTGTTCATGGTAAGAAAGGTAAATGCAGCATAACTTAATTTTTATTTGCTATGGCATGCATTTTTTACCGGTGACAGGTCCTTTAAGGGTCCTGAAGGGTCCAGTTCACACCAGCTGTGGTTTTTAGAGTCAGGGTTACTAGCTTGATAAGAACGGGACACACATCTATCCTCCTTCATAATTGAGGTTACTTAACTGTCAGTTATAATAAAGCCTCACCTGAGTTCTAATCTCAGTCTCCGAGATTCCCCTTCAGCAGCAGCACAGAACACCACACATTTCACAGTAGGCAGACCCCATTTACGGAGGGTTTATGTAATAAATTGAACACCAAACTCATATGACAGCCTAGAAACCAACAAAAGAGGTTTGGTTTCCACACAAGATTTATCTTAATCCACCAGCCAGCATGAAGCAACCCTTTACTTCTATGTCAATAAGGTAAACACCACTTGAACCCGCACCCCGGTGTAAGCCTGAATTTAGGGGCACTGTTTCATGAACTTTCCTAGGCAGAGGATGCTCGGTCCACTCCTCTGAAGTAATTACAGTACAATCGTTATCTTAACATGTTTTCAGTTCATTGAAAACAGTCTTCTGGGGATTTTTTTTAAGCAATAGTTTATTTTTTAAATGCTACTTTAAAGACAAATTAGGTCTGCATGGAATATTTTGTTTGCATGCTACTGGTCAGGTTTTTTATTTGGTAAAAGTTAATAACAGAAAAGTGGATTAAATCCAAAAGCAGCACAACAAAAATATTTCCCAAAGAGTATTGCTTGTTTCTATAATTCAAAATTTGATGCACAGGACATCAAGTCATTTATCAAGTCAACCTGAGTTGTATTTGTTCATAAAGTTTTACAAATGTGTTAGATCCAGAACCAGTGATTTCAAGTTCTGTAGTTAAATGTGTTAGAAAGCCGGGATGTGTGTTACCATTAAAATAGACAATAAATCCCTGTCATCACTATATACAACTTCAAATCTTATCCAAATTTCATCAACATTGTCTTTGCAGTAAATTATACTGGTGACGGAAGTGCAATCATCTGGTTTTATTGCTAGAAGGCTCAGAATACCTTTTTTCAATTTAGTTTTTTAAATAGCTGCATTTACTTTTAACAACGTCAATAAAGTGCCATTTTTCTTTAAATAAAAAGTGCAGGTAAAAAGGTTAAGAATTTTTCCCTACTGTAAATTTTTTCTTGCTGTCATGAAGAAATTTTTAAGGCAGCCAACAAGAATGTTCTAATTCTTTTGTCCCTGTTTCTCAAAATATCAAAATGATGTTATGTGCCTTGTTGTCCCAGATTGTCTGTCAGTAGAGTGCAGGGCATAAGAGATCATTTTATCGTAACCCAGAAATAAGGAGTTACACGCTATCCTCAATTGTAATACCCACGTTACCGATATCAGCTGGGACAGAGTGCTGTGGCAGAACATAGAGTTTAGGTTGGGTTAGCTCTATAAGAAAATATGTAAAATATTTGCTGCACCTTTGATATTTGTAGCACCCCAAGAGTGCTAAATATCAACCATCAGCACTAAAGATAAAGTGAATTTATGTGCACTGGCACGGAAGTCTCTGGAAGGGCTGTAACAGATTGGATTTCCTCAGGGTCTGACAACAGCCCAAGCCCATGTACAAGTACATCATTATACATTATCCATGTTCATGACAGTGTTCACTGTAGTTACTACTTCTGTCTTAATGTTATATTTTTAAATTAGGCTATAGCCTTTTCACTACTTCAAGTGTCTATCTTCTGTACATGACAGCACAGATTCCAACAGCCTGCAGTTATTTAAATGCCATAGATATATTTTATATATATTTTTTATATATCTGTTCGTCATATCATACATGCAACCTTTATAAAGCCCATGCTCCCCCATGACTACGATACCTTCCTTTCCAGGCTGCCACAAGCCCAGCAGGCAGCCGTGGGACCCTTCCCTTCAGAAAGCTGCTTGGGCATTAATATGAACCGTAAGATGCCACATTTCACGTTCTGAGTGATTACCAGATCTCACAGTGTTCCCAGAGAATAATAAAACCTCTGTGCTGCTTAGAAAACAAATTTGTTGCCTGTCCAGCGGGTGACAGCTAATACAGCTACTCAAGTCTACCTGTGACAGCTGCTAAATAGGAACAAGCTGGTCTTCGCCGGTGCCTCCTGGTCAGGTCATTACAGAAGCAGATATCCTATTCGTAACGATATTGCCACTGATATTGGGTGCCTGGACAGCGTATGGAAATGGTGTATTTGCCCATGAATAGAATTATCCAGAGGTGTCAATAATCAGGGAAGCCCTTAGGCTCTCCTGTCTATTCCATCCATTTGAGAACAAACAAGAAAAGGCTTTGTACCACCAGGTTGGATCCCCGGAACACTTTACAGATTAATTATTAAAGGTTCTCCACTTTCACATCCTCGGCAAGAGCAGCTGTATATAGATAGCGGTTGCTTCATTGCACCCTGAACCTTGAATAGTGGAAACAGCGTAGTTCGGGGGCAGGGTTGTGATGGCCACCCCTCGCCAGGAAAGAACTGAGCAAAGTTAAGTGATCTGACCCAAAGTGAAAGCCTGCGCAGCTAGGCACAACTCCCATTACAAATCACAACTTTGGAAGAACGTGAAGCCTGGTGACCCAGCATTTTTGATAGCCAAAGATGATTGAGACTTCAGGCAGAGGTTTGCCCCAGGGGCAGGAGCAACAACAGGAGGATCAAGTCACAGGCTTTCAGAGAAAGCATATTGCAGTTATTTCCTACAATGCCTTGAATAAATCTGCTGCAAATGCCTGACTCTGCTAGGTTTGTGGCACCTGCAGAGCTCAACCACAAGTTACATGCTTTAAGGCTTCTAAAGCGAACAAAAACTAAAGTAAAAAAGTGTCTTATACATCATTAAAGTGCCAACAAGATCCCTACATTACCCACCCTTCCCAAAAACAAACACATAAACAAGGATCAATAAACAGGCTCTTTTTTAGAGCAGATTAAGTCATTCCAAAGTACTTTTCAACCAAACTACTAACCATGTTTTTAAAGATTTCAAAGGGTCCAGTGAATTATTCCCTAGCTGGGGCTTGATCTCCTATTGCCCCTTCTCCCCTTAAGTATTATTCTGAGTGAGAGATTCTTCCATTCAGCTACAGAGCTTTACGAGTGCGGGCAAGTGGCTCTGGAGAGCCCTTTCCCATCTGTTCAAAGCATTTTCACGCTCCTGGGCTGAAAAGTGTAGTTGTTCTACCCCGATTTCTTCAAATACTCATCCGAATGCTTAACTTGACTCCTGCGAGGCTTGCTATTTCAGTGTTACATATTACGCAGACATAGAAGTGTTTGCCTATCTATTGCCCGTCTATTCCCTATTTATGTAAAGGGGATATCACTTTTCTCACTGTCTAAGTATGGGAAAACGAATTCACATGCGACAGCAAGTTGCTCCAGTACCTTGATGATGGTACAAGTGCTGTAGCCAGACAGATTCTCCGTTATTATTAATGTGCCAAATGAACAGTTTATCAGAGACGATCTCACACAGTCAGAAGAATGGGAATTAGCTACCGCCAGCGGCTATAAACTGAAACACGAACATAGTGCACGGGTATGCATCAATCTTTAAAAGTGCCACTCTATGGCCATGAGAGACAACAGGGAAGAGGATGCAGTTGGGTTTAAATGACTGTATGTAAAGCCGTTGTTGCTTTGATCTGGTTGAAACAACCCAGCATTTTAAAGATCATTCACATATTAAGTGGCAGGTGTGCGTTTCTGCTTCTTATTAGAAAAACCCCCAGCTGCTTTCTGTGAATTTAGCTTTGGGAGCTGGAGCGTTCCAGTTTCAATTGGCATTCTGGGACAGGTAGCACAGACCAATTAATCATGAAAGCTCCCTCAGATGGTCTCACCTTCTTTTGTCTTTGAACAGCACAATAGAAAATAAAAATGGGTCATCAACACATTAGCAAGAGGCCATGATATCCTACCCTTGAAGGGATGTTACTCTTGCAGCACAGACACGAGATGGAGAGAAAAGCAATCATCTGCACAGTGCAAAAGCGTATCTTCTGAGGGTAGGCACTGTTTGCTTGTTTGTTTTTACAGGCAGCACTAAAATACTTTTTTATAGCAAGGATATTGATAGCTTTCAACTCTCTAAGGCCTGGGTGAAACAAGAGAGTTGGAACACATAACGCTGAGGAGCAGATTAACTCACTCTTCGCCAATGATGCCCACTCTCAGAAGCCAGGAGGAATAAGGGGATTTGGGGAATAAAGGTGGGGGCCGAATGCCTGCCACATGGGATGTGCTTACAGGCTAGGAGCAACAGGTAGACAAGAGAAGCATGTTTATGGGAAGAAAAAAATAATTAGAGGAAAAATTGGTGATTAAAAAAGAGGTAGAAAAGGAAAAAAGTTGTCATAAGAGGCACAAAGCCTCATTACCCTTCAGTTTGTTTTCATGAAAAGAGTGAGCAGAGACTGTACATAAAACAAAGGGGGAAGAAAGGCAAATAAATAACAACTGAAATCTCTGCCAAGGCAGAAATCAGCCAAACACCACTGCATAGCTTTAACAGCAATGACAGATTCCTTGGGCTTGGCAGAATAGGCAGAAGTAGTAGGATGAAGTCCATGTTACATTTATTACAGATATCAAGAAAAAAAAAACAAAACAAAACAGAACTAGAAGGCTCTACAAGCATGATGTGAATAGTAAGAATAGCAGAAAATAGTTGGCGTGGAACATTTAGCAAATTGTACCTAAATTGCAGACAGTCAGCATGCATTTACCCACAGCGAGCTTGCCTAACAGATCTTGTACTGCCTCATTGAAGAAGCAGCAATAACAGAAAAGATTTTCCAGGGAGAGCCTCTGTGGGTATAATTACACGGCCCGCAGGAAGCACTTTGGACAGAATCACCAGCTGGAAGTTAAACCAGGGGAGCAACCACAACAACCCAACTTCAGCCAATGCATATTATGGTGGAAAAGAAATAGTAAAGAATGGGAATAAATTAGAAGATATCTTGCATTACAAGACACCAAGGGAGTAAAGGGTCTTGAATGACAGGCATGTTCTGCACTATTCCCAGGAAAATACTTAGGGTTCTTGCCCACACACGTTCCCAAGAGAGGTGACGTTTTGTATTTAATCAGAAATAAGCCATACCTTCTTCACCAAACACTCAGAAGAGAAAAAAAAAAAGTTTTGAACATATGAGGTTGAGAGTCTTAAATTCTAAGGCCGAAAGAGACTGTGATGAATTATTCTGACTTCATATCGAATGCAACGCCAAAGAATCTCACCCAGTAATTTCTGTCTGGACAACCATCTACCCAGGAAAAATACTTAGTTTCCATTTAAATACTTCCACACATTCACTATGTCCATAGGTTAATTGTCCTGAGGGTTAATTACTCTCAGTGAATCTTAAATGAACCCTGAATTAGTCTGTCGCCAGTTTTCAGACTCTGGTTTTTGTTGCACCTTTGTTCGATTTCAGTGCACTCTGCAATCTCCTCTCCCTGGAGGTCCTGCAGGTTTACCTTACCGTGGAGTTGGTTGAACTTCTTTAGTTTCTCATTATTCATCATCATTCTGAGACGCCAAATCATTCTCAGAATCTTTTTTCCATTCTTTCAAAATTTCTCATTCTCTCCCTCAGGTGTGTACACCATGTGTCCACATAAACTAGACACAATTTACCAGTAAATGCCTAACTGGCACACAGTGATAAATCTTATTAAAAAAAAAAAAAAATCAAAGCAATTACAGATAGCACTTCATCTTGGTATGGACCAGAATGTCAGGTCTGAATTCCTGAGAATGACTCTACAATCTGACTTCTGGTAGAGTTAATCCTGATGCAGTTTTTTCCTGATTTTTTACACTTAATCAGAAGAGAATCTGGGGCAACCACACAGTTCTGGTTAGAGGAAGAAGAAAAAAAAATAGACAACACAGAAGGTTTAAGAGAGGATAACTGAGATAATACACCTTAATGACCCTAAATGATAGGCGAAAGCAGGTTAAACATGCTGTGGGAAAGAGAAGATTAACAGAAGACCTCACTGATATCTAAAATACCTTTAGGGAATAGAAAGGATAAATTTTAGTAGACAAGCAATTTGATAGAGGGATGTGCAAGCATGATTAATTAATTAACAACTGTATTAGTTAATGATGATTAAAAGCTCCATATTATCACTGAGCTGTATTATGAGAGAAATAAAAGCAGCAGACAGCTTTGTACTTGTTAACACAGAAGTTTAACACAATTACTGGGTAGGTATCACTGGGCTGTGCAAGCACCTGGGTTGGCATAACACAAGCATAGCGGTGGAGGACAGAAAGGGGCGAGGGGAGATTTTTGATGTAACACAAGAGCTCTTTGGAGAGTTTGGTTTTGCCATCTCTACCTTCAGCTGCCTTCCAGTTAACTCCGTCTGGAGACTCTCATCACAGGAGGGAGTTACCTTCTCACTGGTCCTAAGGAAATATTCTATATTCCATCTCTGTAACAGGAAAAAAACCTCTGAGGATAATTATGTATTCAAGAGATTGCCCACAGAGGTTGTGAAATCTCTGTCCTCAGAGGTTTTTAAGACCTGGTTAGACAAAGCCCTGAATTGGCCTCACATGAATTCAGGCTTGACCATGCCCTGAGCAGTGCATTGGACTGGAGACCTCCCAAAGCCCCTTCCAGCATGAACAAATCTATGATGCTGAGATATAAAGGAAGATTTTATAACTTAAGTAATAGAGAAGCTACATTGATAAGGAAAATAGTAACATAATTTACCAAAATGACACACTTAAATACCAAAACCTGTGCACCAAATAATTTTGGATATTTTTGCCTGGAGCGATTTCACACATTGTGGTCTCTGAGGTGTTTTAGCGGGTCTTGATAACTATCATAACGCTTATTGAAGCAGATGTATTCTTCAAGCAAGAGGACACTTTATATCAAACAGATGCTATAATCTCCTTAAAGTCTGCTTGTTTGATTTGGAGAGATGAAGACTGTTTTTAAATGAATCTCAGTTTAAAAAAAAAATATTTGGAACTTACTTTTCATTCTCCTTTGATGGTGAAATAAACAGCTGGAAACAGGCGGTTCCCTTTCAGTCACTGAAATTCAGCATGTTGCTTATAAAAACATTTTTGCTGACCAATGTTCACAATTAATGGCTAGATCTCATCACGTGGTTTATATTGTAAGCATATATATTGCTTTATATTGTAAATATATTCTTTACAATATTATATTTATATTATATCAGATGCTTTGTAATGTCACAATATCTACAATTTGCTGCATGTGTCCCCTTTTGATACAAACTCGTACTGCTAACCACTTACATTTAGAGTGGAATTATTATATTACCCACATGCCTAACAAAAATACAGGGCCCAAATAACTCAGTCTCTACCCATCCCTCCCTCCCCAACTAACCTGTGGTTGTTTAACCACCTGTACCTGGTCAGAAAAGATTTTTATCTGAATACAAAACTTCTGCCTCCAGGATCAGCAACGGAAGCTCACTCAAGTCCCTCAGAAATCTTGCAAAGGAAGCAAATAGAAAAGGAGAAGTCATTTATGTTACAATGCAGTTTCCAGCCCTAGGAATTGTCACACTCATTGTCACTGCCAGCGTGGCTTGAAACGTGTCATTTAAATTCATATTCAACTCAGGTTGCTGCCTGTCCTCCTCTCTTCCCTCCTACAGTCAAATTCAGTTCCCCAAATTCCCCTTTTTTGTAGGGCTGTACTGCCAGACAAGTCCCCACCTAATTATCAGGACAGAAAAGGCTTTTTCACCTCACCTACCATTGTTATAACAGCTGATAATACAGTTTTTTCTGGCATCTTCTGACAAAGGATAATGTCAGTAGGAGATCAGATGCTCTCCTCTGAAAGCGGGACAGTTCGGCCGCGCACCACTATACAAATTAGCATCCTTTCCCCTGCTAAATGTCAGAAATTTTAGTATTATATTATTCCCAATTTTGCAGCTATATCTGCATTGCCAAAGCAGGAGGCTCCAGGAGCATAATCCATCCTCCCGTCCGTTAAAGGCTCTGCCATTGCAGTGTATGGAGGAGGTCCTTTCCTGGAGACATCATTCTGGCCAGGAAGAAATACTTAACAGTGACAGCACAGGACACAGAGATTTCTTTGTCTCCTCTCTTGCCTAACTGAAAAGGTTCCCTTCAGGTTGCACCTGAGGCCACCCCTTTTAATCCCAGGAACAGTAATGTTGGTCCGTACAGGGAGCCAATAAACGTTGCGGCGTGGTTTCATGCAGTGGTAACGCGAAGGACGTGTGGACACATAGCATCCCCTAGCTCAAGGGGACTGGATTCAGCCTTCTGCTCTGTCATGCAAGGATCCTTGCCACAGGGAACAGCCCAAGCAAGAGCTCACCTTGCAAGTTATGCACAGCAAACTGAGTTGCAATGCATCTCAACTGTACGCAGCTTCTACGCATAGCCTGCCAATTTTGTACCTGGGATCTTCTTCTTACCAATATGGCACCAATAACACAACCACAATTTAAATTATACTGACATACAGTCATTAGATAGAAATTGTGTCCCATCTGGTCTATCTCTGACAAGGTAAATCATCAGAGAGCAGGGATCACATTTGTCTCCATCCTATTACCCTAGAAGGAGGAAGTCAAAGCCGAAGGTTTGCGGTATAAACTTAAAGAATGTAAAGGGTCCTTTTTTAACAGGTAAGGAATATGGTAAGAGAAAAGCTGCACCCATGCTGATAGAATGTCCTGGAACACCTTGCAACGTATCAAAAGCAGCCCATGACTCTGGGGGTTAGGCATAAACAAGTTAAGACATGTCTGAATTATCACTCTCTTTACAAACTGGTTTTCTCTGTGGTTAGTTGGTTTGGGGGGTTGGGGGTTTTTTTGTTTCGTTTTTTTGCTTTGGTTGGTTGGGTTTGGTTTGTTTGTTTGGTTTTTTTTACACACTTTCAACCTAAAAAAGATTCTAAATTATCTACAATATTGCTGGCTAAAAAGTTCAGTCTAAACACAGTAATTAAGATAACAGTGATGCCATTATAATTGCCATATGGTCTATCACTGAGTAGACTTTAACAGGATATCTCAGTAGGAAAGAAAGTTTGCTGCCAGCCATTTACTTATTTCAGTTCTACTGACCAAGAGAAATGCAAGGGCTTTAAAGATTACAGCAATCTAATTTTAGCCTGTAAGAATCAGTTTGGAAGTTAAGGCCTTAGACAGTGAAGTCAATAGAAAACATTCCACCACTAATTCTGTAGGGGGTTGGGTTTTGGTTTGTTTGTACCCCTGAGATTTCAGCAATGTATATAAGTAAAATATAAAATGAAAAATGGTTCTATATTTCTGGTGCTAGCCCAGGAGATCTGGATCCTGACAGAGAAATCCTGCACATTTTTTGGTAAAGGCTCTTAAGTTTCCTGTGTCTCAGAGAATGGGAATAATCTCTGTAGTACCCAGAACTGTCTTTAAAAGATACTTTTGTATACTTCAATTTCTGAGTTGAGTACCATCTGAACTAGCGCTCATTTTTAAATGCTTCGCAACGTAAATACAAACTCACACGAGGATCTTAACTCTGCTTTTTTCCAGGCACGGAAACCTAACCTTATCACCTCGCAATACCCGTGCCGTGACGCTTTGCTAAGAGAGAATACATAAAGTCACAATGGGAAGAATTAGAAGATCGCACTGCTCTGACAAAGAAATAACAACGAAAAAGTTACTGTGGTTGAAATATGTGTATTTAGCTCTATTTCAAACAGAATTCCCTTGCATAGATACAGTTCACTGATAGAACTGGGGAGAAAGCTTTTCCAACAGAGAAATTTGATCATTCTTTACAATTGCTTGCATCTGTTAGGAAATCATCAGCCTAGTTTCATATAATAAAAAATAAATACTCATTGAATATAGAGTCTATGTTGAATTTTGCTGTCTTTTCTCAGGCTACAGTCCTGCTGAAGTCAAAGCTTTCTTTGAGGAGATTAGTAAAGATTTAGCGCAAGAATATTTTTTTATGTTTTAACTCTATTTGGCTCACTAGTTAGGCCTTTTTTGTGTGTGACATCCACTGGCAGGTAGTGGACAGTAAAACCTATCAAGCAAGCAGCTCAATAACCCACAGAATCCCAGAGCTCTTATTCCAACAAACTTTACCAACATATTTACCCAATGTGAGCCTCATGGAGTGATATTTGCCAAGTAAATACTACTGAGAGAGAAAAAGCTATTAATTAAAAGCAAGCAATAAAGGCAGAGGTGTTTACAACTCTTTCTCCAATAATTCTCCTTTTTTAATAAACAGAACTGAAAGCTTAACTGGTTAGATAAAGTTTTGCAGCAACAGTAGTGGCTTAACAGTTGTGTCTACCAGATGCTGGTGTGGAAAGAAGAGATGCACACACACACACACACAGAAACAGTTTCGTGGTTAAAACACAGAGCTCTTATCAGTTGTTCTGATGTCTGTTTTCAGATTTGCCAATGTTTTTTTCTGAGAGCTTGGGCAAGTGAACAAATTACCCTGCATTTGTAAAAGTGACGAAGTAATCACAGATGAAGAAAAAAAAAAAGCTTGGAAGACACCTTTGAAATTCACCCGGTCCAACCCCCTAACTTGTAAATTAAATCAGGTTGCTTATGGTGTTGTCCAGTCAAGTTTTAAAAACTTCTAAGGATGAAGAGCCCCCTACCACTCCAGGCCCCCTATGCCAGTGCCTAACCACACTCAGGATGAACAGTTTTCTCCGTCAGTCCAACTGGAAGGTCCCCTTTTCAGCCTGTGACCATTGCTTCTTGTCTCTTGGCTGTGCACTTCTGGGAATGGTTCCCTTCTTCTCTGTTACCCACCCATCTCCCACCTTTTGGCAGTGGAAGAGTACTGTGCAATTCCTTCCCTCCGCTTCATCTTAAACAAACCTAGTTTCCTCAGCCTCTGTAGTCCCTTCGGAATGTTACACTGCCTTCCAGAACAACTTGCCCCTTTAATCTGGCATCGTTTGGAAATTTGCTCAAGGGTGCATATGGCGCATCATCCAGGTGAGGGTGGTGAAACACTGGCACAGGTTGCCCAGAGAGGTGGGAGATGCCCCATCCCTGGGAACATTCAAGGTCAGGTTGGACAGGGCTCTGAGCGACCTGCTCTGGTTGAAGAAGTCCCTGCTTGCTGCAGGGGGTTTAAAGGTCCCTTCCAACCCAAACCATTCTATGATCCAGATCATTATAGAAAATATTAAACAAGATCAGCCTCATTACTGATCCTTGAAAAACAGCACCAGTAAGCAGAAAGCAGGTGCCAGTCAGACTTTGAATCATGGACCACTGCCCTTCAACCAGTTTTCCCCTCACTTTGTAGGCCACCCATCCAGTCCACATCTCCTTAACTTGGCTACTAAGATAATATACAAATCTGTACTAAAAGCCTTTTTCAAGTCAAAGTGAACACCACTCATTCCTTTCCCTTCGTGCACAAAACCTGTCCTTTCATCGGAAAAGTCAATCAGGGTGCTCAAGCATGGTTTGCTCTTGGTAGATCCATGCTGGCTGTTCAAATTTTTGTTCTTCATGTGCCAGTAAACAGTTTTCACAAGGAACTGCTCCATAATCTTCTTAAGGACTGAGGTAAGGCTGACTGGCCTGTAGTTCCCTTTCTCCTTACCTACCCAGAAGATGATGCAGCATTTCTTTTTTCCTGTCATGTTAGTTAATTCAGGAGAATTAATTATAAAATCTTACAAAATCCTCAGATGAATGATAGGATGCAAGGGTCCTGGTCCAAGACTACAGAAAGAGGTGTTACTGAATTTTGGACATAGACAAGAGCTCCTGTTTCTCAGCAAACCCTAAATTCCCTCCCATGATGCTGCAGTTCCAAGAAACAGGAGGGAAATGCAATAGCATCCTGCCATGAAGGGGGCAGCCAACTCCCCCTTCGTCTCCCACAGCATTGTGTAGCTTTGTGTTGGCCTTGACGGTTGCCAGGACTCTCCAAAAGACAGTTCAACTCACTAACCCATCTGAAAGCTAACTAGTCAAAACAAAACAAGAGACGCCACTTTTTGGTTTTTTTGTCAGGTTAGTGAATGAAAAGAATCACCACAAACCAGACAAAAGGAAAGGGAGGATAAGAGATGAAGGGGGAGAGAAAGACCATGCCCTTCTGATGGCTGCAAGCCAACAGATCAGCTTGGATGCCTGGGAAACTACAGCCTAAAAAACATACCTTTAGGATCCTAAAATATTTCTCTAGAGCAATAGTTAGCCTAAGTAGTTATACTTGCAAGCACAGAAAAAATAATCTTCTTTTTAATCATTTAAAAATGATCAGATGATGGAAATTTGAGTCGAGCTTTTCTAGCTACTGAAGCAGATGAATGAGGCATCCAAGCTTCTAACCCATTTTTCAAAAATGAACCACAGGGCTAGATACAAGCTGCTTTCTCAAAGTGATGCACAGTATTCCGCTGTCAGTAATGCCACTTAAATATTAACCAAAAGTCGGCATCAGTTGTCCTAACGCAAGCATCTAGAACAGAGGAGAGATGGTACTCCAGCTGACGCTTATTTACCCTGCACAGAATTTGAAGTAAAAACTTCAGCTGAATGAGATCATGTGCAAGCTGCCATCTGTGTTTATTCCATCAGGATTATCATTCTCAATTGTTTTCTTTTGGGAAAAACATTGGATAAGGATTGTGACTGTAAGGCTGCAGTATGTACAGACTTCAGGAGGCGATGTACTTCTGTTTGAAACTGCATTTCTTTGCTGGCTTTTTGGGGGGCTTTTTATTTCTGAGACCATCACAGCTGTTTCACAGACTCTATAAGCAGGTCTCGATGTTTGACGTGTTTCACGTTTTGTAAAAGAACTTTAATTTTGCTGTTCAGGTTTTTTTCCCCTAAATTGATCCCTACTCTTCATAAACTCTCTTTTCAGCCATTGTACTTCCTTCCAGTTACACAATAACATTGGCTGTTGTCTAGGAAACCCATCTTGTGTTCTCCTGAGCATCCTGGCACCGTTAATGAAAGAAACCCCTTTGCATCTCTGGGTCACGTCATGTTAATTCAGCAACTCTGTGTGAGCGCCAAGCAACTGATTTAGCGTGCAACCTGCAATGCAAAATGCTCTTTACAGGACTACCAGAGTGAAAGAGTTCCCGTAAGGAAACCTTCCTCACAAGCCCTACCAGTGGTTAGCAATACAGGGAATCGCATGTATTCAAGAGAATCACACATATTCAGAGAATCACATCTTCTTGTACTTACCAAGGACAACAGCAAAATAGTCAGCAACTGGAATGGGAGTAGGGAAAGGCCCAGAGTAGTGATATTTTCCTCAAGACAAACTCCATGTATCCCCTTCGGACTGCTATGTACAATAAGTCTATATAAGAAATCAGAAGAGGACTTCTGGTATTTTGTTATACAAGAAAAATCTTACCACAAAAAAAAAAAAAAAAAAAAAAAACCCAAAAAAACAGACCTCAGCACTTATTTAATGCTTTTTCACCTTGAAAGTATGGCAAAGGTCTACCCAATTCATCCATCTTCTCCACTGTTGAGCAGAGGAGTAGGTAGATTCATCCAATAATACAGGTAAGGCTAAGCAACAGCAGAAAGCAGGCAGACAGGATCATTGTCTGGAACTTGAGTGGCACCAACCAGGCAAGTTTAGGCAGACTGGAGCCCACCTTCACTTCTATTTAAAAAAAAAAAAAAAAAGTGATGTTTCCCAGGTCAATCCACCAGGGAAGGACACTTTTTACAGCTTAAGGTTGCCACCAGCTCCATGACTAGTATTGGCAAATCACAGGGACCAGTTGGTCAAGTTGATCTTTCAGCCTGGGTATTTTACAGACCAGTGGAGGCTCTGGCTGGCTGATTTAATTAGAGACTTTGAAGTCCTGCAAGAACACAATTTTCTCTGGGTCAGATGGGAAATCAATTAAAAGAGTAAACCTGCAAAATTCACACCTGGATCATGAACAGTTCTGCAGAAAACTACTCAATATCAGCATCACCTTCAGTGAAACAATATATTACTTCATGGCTAAGAAAGGTTATCTGCTAACAACTTAGATGGAAAAACATTGCTATAAAATAAAATTATCTGTAAGAGAAGTGGACTGACACTCACCTGAGTTAAGGCGTTCCCTAAAATACAGGCGGACAGCCACAGAAGTACTCCCAGCTGCTACTGTACTTAAGAAACTGAGAATTGAGGGACTGGTGATATAAAGACAATATAAAGACTTCAACAACGGGTCAGACGGGAAGGTATGTAAGTCTCCTTGTTAAATTTTCATTATTGTCACAAGCAAACAAAAATACAATTTTATTTTTTTTTAATTAAAACCCACATGGCTGTATCAGGACCGCTCAGCTGGCTATGTAATCTCGGTAGCAATGAGCTGTGAGTTGCGACCCCTTATTGCAGGGTAGGATAAGGGACGCCACATGAAGGAGAGAGGGAGGCACAGGCTGGCTATTGGAAAGGATGCTCTGGGGGAACTGAAAGGGGAAAGATACCCACAGGATTGTGTAAAGGCCAAAGATGGGGACTGTTCATTCGAGCCCACTGCCAAAAAGACAGCAGATACCTGAAAAACGCAGCAACAGACAGCAGGAATGGATTTCAAACAACTCCCTTTTGTACAAATACCCTATTTGTTGTCTGTACCTACTGACATCATCTCCATTATTTTTTCATGATACACCACACTTTTGGTCCTTTGCTCCAGGGAAAGCAGTCTGCATTAAAATGATGATTAAAAAAAAGCCATAATCCTGGTGATTTATAGACTCAAACTGATCCACTCTCCTTAGAATATTAAAGCTATTTGCCATTCAAACCCAGACCTGATTTTTGCAAGGGGCCTCTCACATTAATTGAAGGTGAGATCAATATCACTGTTTGTAGGCTGTTTGCAATACACGCCAGGAGACATTTCCATATTCAAATTCAAGAAGACATTACACCAACAAACTTGTTCTTGCCCGAGGTTAACCTTAAACAGGGAAGAGATATTTCAACTCGTTAATCGCATTCTCCTGCGTATTAGCTTGTCATGTTGTTGGGCATGGCTTCTGCCTTTGCAAATTTAATTCATGTCAAAGCTTGCAGTTTTCATTGCTTGCTGTTGCTGCATTAAGATTCTTGTCTTCCTTCTCTCAGGACTGCTGTTTTCTGAAATCCTCAGTTAAAGAGCAATAGGCAATTTGGGTAGGTTTCACTCTACAAGGCTTTGCAAACTGCCCTTAATCATATTTTAAATAACTTTTCTTAGAATAGGCAGTTCTCTTCCCTCTAGCTATAGACTGGTCCCCACCCACGATGCGATGAAGACTGGGCCACGCTGTTGCACTTACTACAGTCAGCACCTCTTCCCAGATATTCTTGCTGTAGATTTGCACTTACTACAGTCAGCACCTCTTCCCAGATATTCTTGCTGTAG